>CAIGRQ010077112.1:0-16463 GCA_903798375.1 Fraxinus sp. D2006-0159
AAGATACCACATAGAGTTATTTTAAGCTTTAAGTGCAACATGGGAAACATGGCAATTCAAGTGTTCACCAGACCAAGAGAGGTCACTCTTCTTAACCCAAACTTTCTTAGAAGTAGAAGTGATTCTAGTTAATCAAGTCATCATATTAGTTAAGTGGCTAACTTGATTGGTAAGGAAGTTAACATTACTTGAGAAATCCTGACTTTTACTCCTAGTCGTGAGTTTATGGCACCTAGGTCTTGTGTGTTCCAGTACCCCACAATGGTGACAGGTCGCAATAAACCTAGGTTCAAACCTACTTGGAGGTTGATGCCGATATATAGGACGATTGACCCTACGTTGTCTAGTGGGTCTCGATCCTAAGACATTTTTACCCTTTGGTTTAGGATAAACAATTTTTCAAGCTATGTTAGTGGTCAGGGCGAACGTGATCTTGGATGTACTAGTAGTATTATTACCATTTTGAATGTAAACCAGACCATGCCTATTTCCAGCAGCCTTGTTCATCCCCAACAGATTATCAAGTTTCTACGTACCGCTCATGAATAATTGAAGTTGAGTATTAGATTTGTTAAGATCACTTGTCAAGGATTTAACTTTGGCTTCCAAGTTCTCATTAACAAACTTCAACTCACTCGGATTTTTGGTAGAGTCCTGAATGTCACCTATGAGTTTTTCTTTTTCTCTTTCAAGATCATTTACCTTTTTCAATACAGCTTTATTGACATTTTTTATTTTAGGACTCTCCTCAAATAGTTCACAATAAGATTCGTGAATATCAGGTCCATCCTCAGATTCTGACTTAGATTTTTCACTATGTTCACCACTTTCAACCTTTTCATTTTCCTTATTAGATTATATCGTAGCTATATATGTAAATGCCATAAAAAAAATTTCATCCTCACCACCAAATGTATCACTCTGAGCACTTAAATCTGATTCATCATTGCTCATGGTCAATGCTAATGCATTACATCTTTCTTTATTCAAACTATTTTTCAAGTTAGGACATTCATTCCTATAGTGACCAAAACCCTGACACTCATGGCATCTAACAGATTGGGTTTTAGTAGTCCTAGAGTTATTCTTCTCACGTTTATCTTTTGAAAATTTTTTAGGGACTTCATGTTTTCTATTCTTGAGGCTTTCTCTTATTTCTTATTATCTTCTGAAATTTTTTAACGAAATAAGTTATTTCGTCGTCCCTAAGGGTTTCAATATCAGTTGACTCACTCTCTTCTTCCCTAATAGTGTTCATGTCTATGTATTTAAATTTTTTAGGTTGAGAAATGGTGAGTTCATAGGTTTGAAGGGATCCTTCGAGTTCTTCTATCTTAACTGCATCTAAATCCCTGCTTTTTTCAATCGCGGTAACTTTAGGTCTAAACCTTTTAGGTATGGATCTAAGGACTTTTCTAACAATTTTGGACTCGGAGATCTTTCCACCAAGGTTAAAGCTCAAGTTAACTATGTCATTGAGTTTCGTATAGAATTCATCGAATGATTCATCGTCCTTCATTGTAATTTCTTCAAACCTAAAGATTAACATCTACAGTCTAGAATTTTAAACAGCTTTAGTTCCTTCATGTGTAGTTTCTAAGATGTCCCAAACTTTTTTAGCAGTCTCACACATCAAAACTCTCCTAAACTCTTCAGTAGACATAGCCATGAACATGGTATGAATGCCCTTACTATTCCAGTTACACTCAGTCTAGTCATCTTTAGTTCAAAGTGAAATATCAGTGGGTGTAATACACCAACAACACTAATTGAAGGTGCTACCCACCCATTTTTAACGCAATTCCAAATACGTTCATCCAATGCTTTAAGGAAGGCTCTCATCCGAACTTCCCAATAAGCATAGTTGATTTCGTCGAAAAACAGAGGTATGGACAAGGACTGACTTGTCTAGAGTTAATTAAGGGCCAGAAATCGAAATAAGGCTCCGATACCAATTGAAATAATGAGATTCGACCCAAACTACACCTAGAGGAGGTGAATATGTGTAAATGTGTAAATTTAAAATTGTAATTAATCAGTAACAAGTCACTAATTTATTATCTCTAGATGGTTATGCAATCAGTTCAATTATCTTATGTTTGGATACTGCAGAACATAAAAAATTGTAAATAAAGCATTAAATAACGTACGGTACGATCACGAAGAAACCCCAATTGGGTAAAGACTTCGGGCGCTTTGCTAGTCAAAATTCATTATAAATGATTGAATTAACAGTCCATCAGACATGAAGAAGACACGAATTTTGTGTTCCTGCACCAACTCCCAATTGTAGTTTTCAAAGCCCTTCTAGAATGTGGTCCTGCAACAACTCCCGACTTTGTCAATTCGTCTCTCCTATGAATCAACGAAGAATTCCATATTTTGCACAATGATCAACCTTAGAAAAACGTTTTGTGGTGTTTGGTATTTATAGTTTAGGTTTTGGGATTGAATGGGTCGGACAAAAAGCTTTAAAAATGTAATTAAAATTTTTCGGATGACACTGTCGCTCGAGGAGGGCTGGGCATCAGTTGAGCAAGAGGTTGTTGCTCAAGCGAAGGAAAGATGACAGGAGGGTGACACAGTTTTTGTTTCTAATGCTGGAGCCAATTCTTAGCAATAAGCTAGCAAAATTTCGACGCCGTTTTTCCTTCTTTTCCATTCTCGAACCCTAGACCTAATCTAATACAAATTCAACTAATTGTAATTAACTTCTTGACTTTTACAACATATTAATTCTAGTCCTTTTTGTTCACATATTTACCAATTACATCAAATACCTAACAAAACATATGACTCTGATACCAATGTATGAATTTGAAACATGCTTGAACATAAATTTCGGGTCAAGATGCTTACTTAAAAGATGAATTTCAAGATTTTTTGAGTGGTTGAATCACCTTTCATTCTAAACTCCAAAATCTACATTTTCTTATTCTCCAATGGTCCCAATCTCAATTACAATGGAAGGGAATTTTAATATACAATAAATATCTAATTTTGTAAGTTTCCATGCCAAATATATAGATCTTGGCACTTTTTTCATTTTTTGAGTGATTTTTTATACAAATTTTCACTTCAATTTTCTTGCCATCTTTTCCTCCTTTTGCCTTGAACAAATAATGAGAGATTATATGGGAGTTAATGGAGGTTATAGCGAGTTGTAAATTTGAATTTCAAGTACAAATTACTCCTCCACCCATTTTTATTGTCTTGCGGGTCGGGTCATCCCATATGGACGGCCCATGACCCGTATTTTCCAACACAAGAAATGGTGCAAACCTCATGATTTAACCTCACGTTGGAAACCACGAGGAGAAATCATGTAGACTCTCTCTACAGTTGGAATCTCTCCAAACTTTCAAAATCAATTGTCAAAGATGCAAAAATTGCCTTACTCTTCTCATTTCCTGCTAACTAGCTAGGGATACCACAATTTAGGAAAACAACTAGGAAAGAAATAACACGGGTTTTGTGTAGCTACAGCTAATCGATTTCAGCTCGAACTGTCCGAGTGGGCTGTTGTAAGAGCAATTTACGGACACCCCATAAAGCGGAGGAGTTTCATAAATTTGATCGCCAAGAGGAGCCCCTTCGTCACCAATTTTTTGATAGCTACTAAAGGTAACGTTATTGGTGTAGTCAAGCTTGTCTATTGTCTTGGCGTTCCTAATCTCTAGTTTTTCACAGGTCAACATGACAGCAAGGAACGTGTGAAGCCGACCCTCTTTGATCTGAGGAGCCTCGGGAAAGCCCAAAGGAATAAGTCGCTGATTAAAGGCTCATCTTCCTATAAGAACCATAGAGATGAGTTGGCTTGACTGTCCAAGGAGAACCCTCCACCCCTTTCCTTAAAAGCCAATGAGAAAGATAAGGGGGAGGGGCAGAAAGAAGGTGAGGCCCCCATAGATAAGCATCACAAGAAGAAGTTGGTTCTTTCCAAGAATGTTGGCCCTCCACCCCCATCGAAACGCCAATCTACTCTAGGAAAAATGTTGAAGAGGCCCATGGTAGTTGAGCCCATTCCGCCATTAAAGTGGTGGAGGGTAAAGGAAAAAGAAGAAGGTTGCTGATTTGAGCATTCCCAGCGAAGACAAGGCCCAAAATTTCCTGGGAGGATTTATCGATGAAATTGCTTCGGCGATTTTGGAGATGCTTCTAGTGGAGGCCCAAGGGGCAACAAAGCTTAGCCATAAGTATTGGATTGATAAGTTCTCCACCCACGCTGAGTCTTGTGATGTGGCAGACTTGATGGAGGTCGGACTTGCCATGCAAGCTCGTTCTCAGATCTTTTTTATTGTCGCCCAAATGGAGGTGAGATGGTTGCAGGGGATTGTTAAGGATTACTCCCACCGGGCGCAGAATTCGGAGTTCTCGTCATCAAGGCCAATGCTAAGGCCTCTTCTACCAAAACAACTGTTGAAGCCTCTAAATTGAAGCTTGTTGAGGTAGAGTCCAAGGTGGAGGTACTTTCCAAAGAGAATGAGGAGCTGAAGGGTGAAGTTCACCTCTGCCGGGCAGATGTGAATGCTTTAACGAAACGGGTTGAAAATTCTGACAATCTTTAGAAGATTGCTTCATCGGCCTTAGAAGTGGCCAATAAAGAAAAGGGAGAATTGAAGACCCACATCGATGAGCTCCAAGCTGAGGTGTCAACCTTCGATGAAAGGTTAAAGAAAGCCGAAGAGGCGGCAGTTCACAACTATGTCACACACTTCCATGAGATAGCCAAATATAACGGACTCGAAACTCATTGGCGAAGGGTCGCGTATGATGAAGTTTTTGCCAAACTAGCGGAGTTACATCCTCAATTGGATTTGTCCCTGCTAAGGAATGAGTTCTTGCCAGAAGAGCCTTCGACCCCCGCGATTGAAGGGGAAGGAGCGGAGGCACCGGATGCCTTGGAAGGGTTCCCAAAGGAGGATGTTGTGCGCGTAGTTAGGTTCATTATATTAATCAACCTTTTGTAAATTTTTATTTGCAATGAAATTGATCTCGTGTTATTCTTCATGATTTAAAGTTTTCGGCATTACTTCCGTAATATAGGCCTGTGAACGATAGTAATTGACGACTCGCAATGAAATAGAATGGATCTACTGTTGCGATAATTGTGGCAATAGGGGTTCGCCCTATTCATGTAATGGTGATGATAATTTACGAACTTGGCACAATTTATAATTTGATGGAGATATGGGCTCTCCATATTTTTACCGTTGATGGAGTAATATGAGCTGGTCATACTTAGCTGATAATTTATGAACTTGTCATAATTAATAATTTGATGGAGATATGAGCTCGCCATATTTTTACCATTGATGGAGTAATATGAGCCGGTCATACTTATCTAATAATTTATGAACTTGTCATAATTAATAATTTGATAGAGATATGGGTTCGCCATATTTTTACCGTTGATGGGGTAATATGAGCCAGTCATACTTAGCTGATAATTTATGAACTTGTCATAATTAATAATTTGATGGAGATATGGACTCGTCATATTTTTACCGTTGATGGAGTAATATGAGCCGGTTATACTTATAAGTGAAAGGACATTCATTGATCATAAGTAATACACATACAAACAATGCCTTACTGGTAATATATGCGTAGATGTTCTACATTCCACGGATGGGACTGAGCCTTCCCATCCAGGCTTTCAATTGAAATTGTCCCTGGCTAGATTTCATTCGCAATGCGGTATGGTCCCTCCCAGTTCGGACCTAGCGTGCCTACTCCAAGCTCTTTTGAGGATAATAATACTCTCCGGAGTACTAGTCGCCCTTCCAGAAAGATTTTTGCCTCACTTTGGCATTGTAGTACCAGATCATTTTTCTTTGATACACCATCAATTTAACTTGCGAGGCCTCTCTCCTTTCTTCAAGAAAGTTGAGTTCACCCCGCCTTATCTCTTCATTGGAGACTTCATTAAGTTGCAAGCATCGGGGTGATGGAAGGCCGACCTCCACTGGACTCATTGCTTTTGCTCCATAAGTCATGGAGAATGGGGGTTCTGATTGCTCATAACACATTGGGGAGCTCATCCACCCACACTTCTTTTGACTTGTCTAGCTTCTTCTTGAGGAGGTACTTTATAATTTTGTTGACGGTCTCAACTTGACCTTTTGCCTGAGGGTGGGGAGGGGAGGGGAGGAAAAGTGTTTCTTGATGCCCAATTCGTCGCAAAGGTCACGAAGCTTCTTGTAATCAAACTGTTGCCCATTATTTGTAACTATTGAATGGGGAATTCCGAACCGACATACAATGTTCTTCCATAGGAATTTCGATGTGTGAGCCTCGGTGATTTTAGTCAGCGGTTTAGCTTCAACCCATTTGGTGAAATAATCGAAGATGACAATTGTATAACTAGCTTCTCCCTTTCCTTTAGGCATAGGCTCTATCAAGTCGACCCCCCATTTGGAAAAAGGCCATGGGCTTGATACTACAGTAAGTTCAGTGGACGGTTGTCTTTGAATGGGATAGAAACGCTGGCATTTATCGCACATTTTTACGAAATTAATGGCATCCCTCTTTAGGGTAGGCTAGTAGTAACCTTGCCTTAGGACCTTGTGGGTGAGTGTCAAGCCCCCAGTGTTACTACCACATATTCCTTCATGTATTTCTTTCAGCACGTAGTCCGCTTCGGTCTCCTCGGTGCATCGCAGGAGGGGCAATGAAAACCCTCTTTTGTATAAGATCTCGTCTTTAATTAAATAGTAAGTGGCCTTGCGCATGATTTTATGGGCCTTTTGTTTGTTTTCTGGGAGGATGTGATCTGTGAGGTATGCCAAGATGGGTCGCATCCAATGGGGAGTTTCTTCGATCCACATCACCTCTTCTGACTTAGATGTGGAGGGTCTGGCGTGGTACTCGATTGGGATGGACTTGAGTAACTCTGAGTCTTTGCTACTAGCCAGTTTTGACAATGCATCAGCATTATCAATTCAAATTTATCGAAGCAAGGGATCGGCTCCTTTACCTTCTTCAGGTAGGCCGTCGTGCTTTTATCTTTAGTGGCAAAGTTGTCATTGACGTATCCCACCACGAGTTGAGAATCACTTCGGACTGCCAAACTTTTCACCTGCATTTCCTTGGCCAGTCTGAGGCCTGCCAGGAGTGCTTCGTATTCGGCTGCGTTGTTGGAGGTTTTAAATCTGAACCTTACAGCGTAGTTAAGCTTGTGGCCCTCTAGGCTTTCTAATAACACTCCAGTTCCGGAACCGCTTTTTCCAGCTGACCCATTCACAAACAACATCCAGGTTAGAGATTCTATGGGTTCCATGGCAATGTTGATATCTATTGCCTCTGTAAATTTCGCCACAAAATTCGCTATCGCCTGCCCTTTTATTACTATTCTGGATCGGTACGATATATCAAACTCGCTTAGTTCCATAGCCTACTTCATCAATCTTTCGGAGGTGTCTGGTTTTTGGAGCACTTGTCGTAGAGGGAGGTTCGTCAAAACACGGATACTGTGGGTTGGAAGTAGGGTCTCAGTTTTCTTGAGATGACCATGAGTGACAATGTTAGTTTTTCAATATCGGTGTAACGCTTTTCTGCTGGTATAAGGGCTTTGCTGATATAGTAAATTGGCAATTGTAGATTTTCCTCTTTCCTCACGAATACCGAACTCACTGCATCGGCGCTCACAGCTAAGTATAGTGATAAGGTTTCACCTTCTTTCGGAAGTGGGGCCTGCCCCAGGTGATTCCTAAGCCCTTGAATGCTTCTTCACATTCCTTACTCCACTGGAACCTTTTTCCCCCTTTCAAGGCCTTGAAGAAAGTGAGGCATCTATCAGTGGCCTTGGAGATGGAGCGACTCAGCGCTGCAAGTCGTCCCGTTAGGCATTGCACTTCCTTTGGTTTGTTGGGAGATCTCATGTTCAACAATGCCTTGATTTTCTTAGGGTTTGCCTCAATGCCCTGTTGATTGACCATGTAACCTAAGAATTTCCCGGAAGTGACACCAAATGCACACTTGGATGGATTCAACTTCATGTTGTATTTTTTGAGGCTATCAAAGGCGGCACGTAGATGCCCTATATAATCTATCGACTTCAAGCTTTTTATCAACATATCATCAACATATGCTTCCATTGTCCTACCCAGGAGGTCGGCGAACATTTTGTTAACCAGCCGTTGGTAGGTAGCTCCAGCATTATTTAATCCAAAAGGCATGACTTCGTAGCAATACAGCCCTTGATCCGTTATAAAGGAGGTATGTTCCTCATCTGCAGGGTGAATGAGAATCTGGTTATACCCTGAATACGCATCCATGAAGCTTAATAACTCATGACCTGCAGTGGAATAGACTAGCTGGTCGATCCTTGGGAACGAGAAACTGTCCTTTGGATATGCCTGATTGAGGTTGGAAAAGTCCACGCAGACCCACCATTTGCCATTAGCCCTTTTCACTAGAACCGGATTAGATACCCACTTCGGGTACCTTGCTTCCCTCATGAATCCATTGGATACGAGTCTACTCACCTCTTTTTTTAGTACAGTGTATCGCTCCGAATTCAAGGCTCTCATCTTCCGCCTGTGGGGAGTGAACTTGGAATCTATATTAAGTAGGTAGCAACTTCTTTTTGGGTCAATGCCTACCATGTCCTCGTGTTTCCAAGTAAATATATCCAAGTTTTCGAGCAGAAAACTCTTCAGCTCGGCCTTTAACCCTGGATCTAGTCTTCTCCCAATTTGCAGCGATTTGGTGGGGTCTTTCGAATTTATGGGAAAATGTTCTAACTCCTCTACTGGAGTAGCCTGTGAGTTTGATTCGGTGATCCTGGGATCTAAGTCAACTTCAATCATCCCTTCTTCGGGGACATCCAACATGTTGACGTCTTCCCTTGTTCAGGGGTTATCCCTTCTTCAGGTACGTCAGCCATTTCTGCATCTATTAGGACCATTTTAACAGTCCGGGATTCAGATTTTCTTAAAGAACTTAGTAGCATTCTCTTGAACCCGCCTGATCACCTTGGACCGTAGCGATTCCTTCCTTTGTGGAAAAATTCATATAGAGGTGGTGTATGGAAGTCACAGCCTTTAGTTCCTTAAGGGCGGGTAGTCCCAGTACGCCATGGTAAGCGGACCTGTGGTCCACAATCAGAAACTCCATAAAATGTTGAGCTCTAAAGGGATACTCTCCCATCTCTCTTGCCAAGGTAATCCTCCCCATCGGGACGATACAATCACCAGTGAAACCATACAAATGGATGATCATAGGAGCAAGCTTATGATCTACTGTCATTTTGTCAAAGGTGGTACGGAAAAGTATGTTGATAGAACTCCCATTATCAACCAACATACGTTTAAGTCCTCTGACGAAAAGGTTATTGGCAGGGTACTACTGGGACCTCGACCAGAACCGTTGATCAAATAGTTCAACATGGAAGGATCCTTAGCTTCCCTTGCGCAGTTCCTCAGGGCATTTCTTGAACTGCCCCCAACATGTAGGCCGCCACTTATAGTATCAATCTCTCTAATAGTTGGGTTTTCTGTGTCGATCGGAGGCTCTCTCTCTCTGTCCCCTTGCCCTATTTCTGTCCTCCTCAAAACCTCTCCCGGGAGATTCGTTCCAACGGTTCCGCCTTGTCTCGTTATATCAAGGCTCTTGTCGGGGCTGGGGAGTGTTTTCCTGCAAGTGATGGATATTTCTTTCTTCAATCCGGGGGTCAGCCTATTT
This sequence comes from Fraxinus sp. D2006-0159, assembly GCA_903798375.1. NCBI lineage: Eukaryota > Viridiplantae > Streptophyta > Magnoliopsida > Lamiales > Oleaceae > Fraxinus > Fraxinus sp. D2006-0159. Next base: position 9,688 of record CAIGRQ010077112.1, read on the forward strand.
ACCACGACGTTGTCTGGACAAACAATTTTCAATGCTATGGCCGGTGGATTGATGATAGGTGTAGTATTGTCCATTTCTAGGTCCCCCGCCCCTTGTTCTGCCCTTGCCCCTTCATTTTGGCATTTCGTGTGGCTTGCAAGTATCGGAGTCGACCTCTTCATATGCCAAAGAGGGTACAACGTTTAATGTCGCGATGGCTAGTGCCTAGCCTGAGGTAGGGGCTATGGTATGTCCTGCTTGAGTACATTGTTGGTCCACCAAGTGGGACACAGGACCCCTCATGTGCCTTAGGGTCTTGGAAGCCCCATTGAAGTCCGGTTGTAGTGATCTATTAGTTCCTCGTTGACGATTTTACTTCTCATCATTTCTACCAATGCATCATATGTGGTAGGGTTCTTATTACACATGTTCCTCCAAAATAAAGTGTTCATGTTAAGACCTCTTCTTAGGGCAGAAAGGGTCTCTCTATCTATGACTTGTTCGCAATATGTCATTTCGTCAGTAAAACGAGCCAAGTAACTCTTCAGAGTTTCTCCCGCTTGCTGTCTCATGTCTTGTAGCATTTGAATTGGGGCTTCTCCCTCTTTTCTAGATAAGTACTGGTTCAGAAAGGTCTTTTTCAGGTCTAGCCAGCTTCTGATGCTGCCTGCTGGAATGCGACTATACTAGATTTCTACCGTTCCTGTTAGTGTGAGGTGGAAAGCTCTACATTTCAAGGCTGGGGAGGCCCCTTTTAAGGACATTTGGGTCTTGTAGTTATTGAGATGTTTAGTAGGATCGCCTTTGCCCTCATATTTGGGTATCTTCGGGGGGGACGAAATGGCTGAGGACTGAAGCGTTCCGCAATTCTTGGGAGAACGGTAAACTTTCGTCATCATCATCCAGTTTAAACGACCTGCAGGGTCCATCGAAAACATTTCCATCCGCCTGATATTGGGGCTACATTGCGTTGATCTGGTTTATTGCATTCGCAACATCCCTCCTTTCCCGCCTATTTCTAGGCGGTGATTGAATTCCTTAAGGTTTGTATCCCATTTTTTGATCCCGTGCTCCTTGACCTGGAGAGCGCTGTCGTAACCAATTTCTAGGTCCAAAATGTCCAATCTTATCGAAAACACTGACAGACCTCTGTGGTTCACGCTCCTGCGAATATTTTGGAGGGAAGTTCCCCATTGGTATGTCACCGCCGAGGTGACTCGCAACATGGTTGGTGGAAGTATCCACTCCACATTCTCTTTCCACTGTATCACTAGTCCCATTCCTACGAGGGTACGTGGTTGTGTCCATCTCTTGGCGGAAGCTCCTGTGTTGAGGCAAATTAGACCCAGCTTGTTGCTACATATGCATTAACAATTGTTGCATGGCGACGTTTTGTTGGGCTATACTTCTCATATTTGCAGCCATTTCTCCAACCTCTCTTACCATACGCGTAGTGGTACCGTCCCTTCTGTGGCGATGGTGGGGGCAATGTGTATTTACATTTGTACGAAGCATATCTTCTTTAGAGATCCCTCGCTGCCTTTCTTCGTCTTGTGTTCCCTGATGGCTCGAACTCATTGTGTGTCTTGAACTATCTTCCTGCGATGATTCTTTTACAAGAATCGTAACCTTTCTTTAAGGTTCTTCCAAGACGACTTTTACTACTAGAATGTACGTGGTTATAGTATCAAAAGTTCCCATAGATGGCGCTAATCTGTTGACCTAAAAAAATGGACCAACAGAAAAGAAAGATTCCAAGTGATTCTTGATTTACAATGTGATTATTTTTATCATCAAACAGGGGGTCGGCTTTAAGAAGTGAGCTTTTTGTATTCAGAGAGAGGGTTTACATTGAATGTGTAAACTTGTATTAACTTCAAATGGTGCTAAGATTGTGTTTTTATAGTAGGATACAATGATTAAGGGTCGTTAGATGACGAAACACGTGGCCCTATCTGCCTAGTTTAATACATCATGTCCTAACAATCAATCAATCATGCCATAAATACCAAGATCTTCGAATATTGCCTTCTGACTTGCGATGGGACAGTGTAGACACGTAGAGGTGGCGTCGACGGTGTGTTGTCCCATCAATCTTTTCTTGACATCGCGTGGGTTCGGACAGACACTATTCTTGTGGGTGGTTGGGACTGGGTCTGTGTAAATGGGGTCGGATCCACAGGCTCTGTCGAGCGTGATATAGGTCGGTCTACCCCGCACTACATGCGGGTTCATTTTCTTTCCACGTGTCACGCCTACTTTGCGATTATTTATATGAGTAACAGCAATTTCAGTCGGTTATTATGGGGTTTCTTGAGTGATTCCTTATAGATCTGCAGTTTGATGTAAAAGAGAAAAGTGTTTTGTACTTTTCTCTTGTGATTGGAGCGAATATCCATTTTGGGCTTAATAGTACATTCGAGCGAATATCCATTATTTGGATGCTCAACGAGGGATGTAGACGTTAGATCCGATCGCCGAACCTCTGGAGCTTAGGCCAAAATAATTCTTTGTGTTCAATCTTTTATTTACTTCAAGTTTACTTTCTGATCTATTGATAGTTTGGGGGATCTTGTTTTAATATCGTGTGTTTTGGACATTTTTAGTGGTATTAGAGCCTGAACTGAGAACAAGATACCTGGATCTTTGTAGAAAGGGTTCAATCTGGTGCAAATCACAAATTTTTAGATATGCTGTTAACCAAGTCTTAAAGATATCGAGTTTCTGTAAACTCGCTAGGTGAAATCTTTTGATTTTTTGAAAAGTTTATTTTTCAAATTAGGATTTCTCTATTTTTCCCTTGATCTACTATTTACCAAAAACCCCCTGGAGACTAATCTTTGTCCAAAGAATCATACAAGATCTTTGGAATCTGAGATAAATCCAATACGAATGTGTATCTGGAGGATCTTACCAGAGAAGTCTATGAAAAAGACAATATGATCTCTGTTGTTGTGTTCTTTATCCGTGTTTGCTCTGCATGTTCCTTGATTGTGATTGAAACTTGGAAGTCTTGTATTAGTAAGTGTACTACTGTGATTTTAAGCTACAGTAATTTTATGACTCCCTGATTATGCCTTACTAATATCTTGAATTCTTTGTGTATCATCTTTTAATACAAATATGGCTTCTGCTAAGTTTGAAGTACCACAATTTAATGGAAGATGTGATTGGTGTCAAAAGATGAAGGCAGTTTTAATGCAAATGAAAGTTGCGAGGCCTCTAGATAATAGTTAGCATTTAGACTTGCTTCCTGCTAAGAAAACATAACTCAAAGAGGTTGTCTGGAGTACTATTTTCTTGTACTTGTCAGATAATGTTGTGAAGAAAATTGGTGAAACCAAAACTGCTTCTGAACCGTGGGTTAAACTGCAAGCTAAGTATGTGACTAGGACTATTCCAAACAAATGTTTTCTGCTGAAGTAATTCTTTTCTTTTAAAATTTACCATTATGTTAATTTGGATGAAAACTTGAATAGGTTTAGCAAGTTGACCCAAGACTTAACCAACTGTGATGAAAAAACTTTCAAATGATCAGTTGGATTTAGTCCTCTTAAACTCCATTAGTTAAAAATATAGAGAACTTGACATTGCTCTTGAATATGGTAGAGCTTAGATTGCTACTAATGAAGTCATTAGTGCTTTAAGAAATAAAGCTCTTGAAATTAAATCTAAGACAAAAGATCATAATGGAGATAACCTGCTTGCTAAGGGAAAAGGGTTTAGTAAACCTAATTTTCACTCAAAATCCCTAAATGAAAATAGGAACAAGTGTCATGATAAAAGCAAATCCAAAAATGAGGCAAAAGATAAGAAATGTTATCATTGTGGTAAAATTGGTCATTTTATTAAAGATTGTTACAAGAAGAAGAATGAAGAAAAAGATAAGACTTTTGATGATGGGAATTTTGCCTTAGTCTGTAATAAAAATAATCTTGAAGATGGATTAGTCCTTGTTAATAATGAAAAAAAGCTATGTGAAGAGTGGATACTTGATTCTGGCTGTTCCTTTCATGGGTGTTCCAATAAAAAAATGTTTTCTTGATTTTGAAACAACTACTGGGAGGCGAGTAATAATGGAAAACAATATAACTTGTAAAGTTAAAGGAATATGAATTGTTAAACTGCTATTTGAGAATGACAATGTACTATTCCTGAAAGGAACTAGATATGTTACTAAATTAGAAAAGAATCTGGTGCCTCTAGGCATGTTGGATGACATGGAGTTTGATATAAAATTGGGTCAAGGACACATTAAAATTCTTAGGGGCACTAATTTAACTATTAGCACCCCTAAGAAACATGATCTTTATTTTTTGAATGTTAAACCTTTACTTGGTTTAACTGCTACTCCTTTACCCGAAACCTTTACTTTAGCAAAATCATGGCATGAAAGACTTGGCCACATTGGCATGAAAAGTTTGAAGTCTTTACAAAATAAATGAGTTTTTGGAAAATAAAACATTGGTGATTTTGGTCCTGGTGAACAATGTGTTATTGACAAGTAAGTTAAATTACCTTTCTTACTTGGAATTCATAAATCCAAACAAATACTTGAATATCTGCATGCTGATATGTGGGGTCCTGCTTACGTGACTACCTTAATTGGTTTCAGATATTATCTTTTGATCATTGATATTTTTTTAGAAAAATTTAGATTTTCTTATTAAAATCCAAAGATAAAACTTTTTCTATTTTCAAAGATTGGAAAAGTCAAATTGAGAACCAAACTGATCATAAGAAAAATGTTCTGAGAACATATAATGGTTTGAAATTTTGCAATTATGAGTTTGACAATTTTTGTNAAAAATTTAGATTTTCTTATTAAAATCCAAAGATAAAACTTTTTCTATTTTCAAAGATTGGAAAAGTCAAATTGAGAACCAAACTGATCATAAGAAAAATGTTCTGAGAACATATAATGGTTTGAAATTTTGCAATTATGAATTCAACAATTTTTGTAAAGAACATGACATTTTAAGACATAGAACAATTGTTTACACACCTCAGCAAAATGGGATAGTTGAAAGAATAAATAGAACTTTATTAAATAAGGTGAGATGCATGCTTTTGAGCTCTGGTTTCCCTAAACTGTTATGGAATGAAGCTATAAAAACTATTGCTTATTTGTAAATAGCCCCCTACTACTGTTTTAAATTTTGAAGTGCTTGAAACTGTTTGGTCTAAAAATTCTGTTAACTATTCTCACTTGAAAATATGTGGTTGTGCTGCATATGCTCATTAAAATATTGGTAAATTGAAACCTAGATAACTTAAATGTGTTTTCCTGGGTTATGGTGAAAATATTAAAGGCTATAGACTATGGCTTAAGAATGAAAAAAGGTATAGGGTGATTGTTAGAAGAGATGTTATCTTCAATGAGTCAATCATGCCATGTTTGGAAGGTAAAGAAAATAAGTTGACTGAAAAAGATGTTCAAATTGAGGTGGAGCCTTCTTTAATTGAAAATGAAACACATGCACTTGTTGTTGATGAATCTTGATGAAAATGATATTTCTATTGAAAATTACAATATTCCTGAAATTGAAGACCAATCTGTTTTTGCTCTTCTACCTCTTGGTGAATATCAACTCACAAGAGATAGAGAAAACAATTTGAAAATGAACCTAACTCCTATAATGATATCATAAACTGTAAAGATTATAAACCTTGGAAAGCTGCTATGGATGATGAAATGAGTTCACGACTTAAAAATAAGACTTGGAAATTGGTTAAAAGACCTTAAGACCAGAAGCTATATGATTACAAGTGGATCTGTAAGATAAAGGAAGGTGGGAGGGGAATAAAAATGTTAGATATAAAGCTAGACTGGTAGTTAAAGGGTTTACACAAAAGGAAGGTGTTGACACTACTGAAATTTTTTCCCTTGTAGTTAAATATACCACCATAAGGTGTATTCTTGCCCTTGTTACTTAACTTAGATGGAAACGTGATCAATTAGATGTTAAAACTGCTTTTCTCAATGGTGATTTAGATAAAAACAAATCTATATGAGACAACTTGTTGGTTTTATTAACGATGATTCTGAAAATGTTGTATGTTTGTTAAAGAAATCACTTTATGGTCTTAAACAAGCCCGGAGGCAATGGTATAAAAGGTTTGATAGCTTTGTTTCGAAACATGATTTTCAAATAAGCAATTACAATGTTTGCCTCTGCTATAAAGGTAAAGGAGGTAAAAGTTCTTTTAGTTCTTTATGTTGATGATATGTTACTTGCAAACTGTAATAAATTTGAAATTCATGATATCAAACAGAAGTTGAAATTTGAATTTGATATGAAGGATCTTGGTTCAGTCAAGAAGATCCTTGGTATGCGGAATTTAATAAATAGAGATAAGGACGTGTTATTTTTTCATCTTATATTCTTAAACGTTTAAAAAGATTTAACATGTTTGATTGTAAACCGTTACTTTGCCTCTTTTGAATCATTTTAAACTTTTATCTGAGTGTTGTCCTAAAACTGATGAAGAATTTGCTAGAATGTCTAAAATTCCATATGCAAATGTTATTGGATTTGTCATGTATCTAATGGTTTGTACAAGACCTAACCTAGCTCATAGTATTAATATACTTAGTAAGTTTATGAGTAATCCAGGAGAACATTGGAATGCTTTAAAATGGCTTTTAAAATACTTGAAAGGTACTATAAATTTAGGTCTTGTATTTAAAATGAATAAAAGAGGAATTATGTTAAAGGGGTTTACTGATTCTGACTTTACTGGGGATAGAAACAGAAAGTCCACTTCTGCTTATTACTTTACTCTCTGTGATACTG
>CAIGRQ010077123.1:0-10272 GCA_903798375.1 Fraxinus sp. D2006-0159
AAAGTGAACAAGTGAAAAAAAGTATTAAAAAAATGGACAGAATTTAGGATGAAATGGAATGATCTCAAGTGATTAAAAAGTTATTTTGGAATGATAATTAACTCAGATTTATAGTGTTCAATCATTCCCACACGATGTTGAAAAGGTATGTTGCTTCAAAAGAAAACCATCAAAACCATGTTGAAAATGTATGTTACTTCATAAGAAAACCACCAAAATTTGAAATTAACAGTCAGATTTTTCAAATTCATTCTTTTCTATTCCAAATTCATCCATACATAAACGTTTTAATCCATCAAATTATGATTTTGAACAACAAGATTTCCACCGTTTGAGACACAAGCAGATAAACTTCTTAGAGTCGATCTTTTCAAATTACTTGGGAAAATTTCATCCTCAGCCACTGAACTTAAGCATTAACTACAATGTCCAATATGTTATCAGAGAAGAACGATCTCCAATGAGTAATTTGATTCGTCTAAAAAGTTCAGACAAGTTATTCGGATTTCAGCATTGATGTTTCTTCGTTTATACCGAAAGTGTATGAATCATGATAACTAATTGCTTACTATCAATTTTTATCCTAATCTAGTTTCAATCTAAATTAAAATGGTAACCAATTTACGATTCAAGAATTTATGTTCTAACTAAAGCTAAATTAAATTAATCTACGATTTAAGGCATTTGAGAACTTTTGGGATTAAGTAATTAGGAATTTAACTTTCAGTCAATTCAAATTCATTCTTACCACTTTTTCAATATGTTAACAACCGAATCACTCAATTTTCGTTAGTAATCTCTCTCAAGCAAAATCAATACTTTTCACGTGTCCTGATTTACTATATTCCTATATAAATTCATATTTCTTCGTTCTAAAGGGATTAAGGTCCATGAGCTCTCCCATTATCATGTTATTTTCATTAAATTTGGGGTCCCCATCTTGATTTGCTTCCGATCATTTGCGTCACTTCGTTCGTGTCAATGAAATCAAGCAAAACTAGTAGATCAATTGCAATAATAAAATAGAAAAAGAAAACGAATAAAATTTATGTCAAAATCCTTGATCCAATTGATTTCCAAAAAGAGAAGTAAAAGAAAGGAATTCTCTTTTTTCAATGAGTCATTTCCTCATGTAATTTAAGTCCTTCGTCTTCTAATCTTTATGATCAAGTCATCTTCATCTCCAAATCATTAATAATTGACCCGATATGCAAGTTTCAAATATTAAGGATTAAGTCTTCAAACTTTCCAAATATCAAAATTAGAAACTCATGAATTGCAATCTGATTGATCTTCAAGTGCTTCAATTCAACTCTAGTTATTTTCAATTTCACGTATTTCACACCAATTTCATACATGTGCGTCAAAATTGGAAATTTCCTTCAATTAACATATTTTATCCAAAATTAAGTAGATATTTGCTCAATTAGCCATAAATAATTAAGTAAAGAAGTCCTAAATAAGTGCATAATATGTAGTTATCAATGTGACTCACAAAGTTTACTTTGACATTGAAATTAATGTAAAACCAATGGTAAGTTGCATTACATTCACAATATATATACACATATTTTGAGGATTCAAGTGGAAAAATTCGAACATTTTTCTTATTTCAGTTTCATAGTTGATCTGGACTCTCTTTTATGCAAATATGAATCGATGAGTAGGTAAGTTAATGCATTTTGGTGCACATTTTCACACTAATAGCGTAAACATTGGTTGGACACAGGGAATCTGAGCATTGGAAGAAAAAACTAAAAGCTGCAGAACTAACAAAGCTGCAGTTAGAATTGGTTTGCACGAGTAGGAAAATTTTCGGGCTCTTTGCACAGGTAGCCTAACATTTGCTGTCTTTTACTATTCGTATTTCTGCTTACAGCATTGCATAAAGCCAAGTTAGGATTCTTAAGCATATTGTATAACTAGGTTTCCACAAAGAGATTCTTATAATCATTACCCTTCTTCCTGATAATTGCTTTGGAGGAGCTTGACTAATTTGTGCTGAACAGATTCTTTCTTTTACCTTTTTCTCCCATAGAAGTCAGTTATCCCATCGAAGAGAAGGAATGAAAGGCTCTCATAATTTTTTCGTAGAATCTAGAATGAAGTTTTCATTATGTACATGCCAAATGGACTAGTATTTGTTTGGATACCATAATTCTCAAATTTCTTGTCAGCGTATGGTAACTTATGCTGTTTTGCACATTGTTCTTTTAAGGATCTATTCAACAAAAAAATGGATTGTTTGCTTCAAAGAAATAACAACGGGAAGTTGCTTTTCAGCTTGTATAGAGATAACAAAGCCTTCAAATTTCCTCCGAGGCCTCTCCTTTCAAATTCTCCGTTTGGTATTTGGCATTTGAAAAGCCAAAAAAACTCATTTGGCTAATTTTATGAAAGCGCTTCCAACAGTTAGAAGAGATTTTACATGAAGTTGGTCCAACGTGGTTTCCTCTAAAAATACTTTCCGAGTAGAAAATGCTTTTAATGATTTGTTAACAAATAGAAATTAAGATAGTTTCCTTCAAAAGTTCTTCTACATGAAGCAAAAGCAAAGTCACAAGTCATGCCAAATGCGCCAATGCGCAATGCAGTGTGAACTTTGGTTACTGCCCTAAACTTGAGATAGTTTCTGCCTTCCCTTTTAAACAGCCCCTCAGAGCTTTTATAGTGACAGGCAATCCCATTAGATATGAAATAAGTTTGATAACAGTTTTCACACATGAACAACCAAATTATTTTGTATCACTAAGTAATGCTCATTATTCCCCCATTCTACACATTTATCATCTACAATTGAAAACTTTACTCCTGATGATGAACAAATTTCCTCGAGTATTTGATCGAATAGGTTACAATGTGCAAAAGTAAACTAGCTCTGACCATAATTCTGAGTGGTTCATATCATGAAAGATGGGATTTTGACTTCCACGTTTCCTGTTTTAGTATGTAGTAATTTTACTTATCAAAGGGGAAAAGGGAACTGGAACAAGTGGAAAGCCTCTTCACTATAAAGGGAGCACTTTCCACGACTGGAGTGCTTTTCGACAGCCCCGTCGCTCAAGCTACAGGATAGCGTCGGCGAGTGACCAAGTCTTGAGTTGTTTTTTTATCGGGCTCGCTTGAGCGTCAAGCTAGTGCCAAGCTAGCGAAAATGCTGCAATTTTTTGCTCCAGTCCATAATTTTGATCTCTTAAAGACCACTCCAATTTAAACTTCAATGCCTACTAGAATTTGGGTCAAATCATAACAAATTGTTTTCTCATTAATTGATGCACCCTTATGAACTAGCAGTAATCAAATCTTAACAGAAGTTCAAGCCTTTGCAAACTATTTTTACATCATATCCAAACACATTTCTGTTTGGCCACATGATTTTTCTCGATGGCAAATTCGGGACGGATCTCAATTCTTCATCACGGTAGTGAAAACGAGTTGATAACTAAATATTCATTCATTTCTTTAAATTTGGGCAGAAAACTCAGCATAAAATGTTTTGTAGCCACGGAGTTTCGAGAATGCTAATATTGGGTTACATAAACATGATCCAGATAAAGAATGGGTCGTGAATGAGATATAATGTTGAACACATAAGTATTACAAAGTGAATGTCAACTGCAACAATGCTATCATCTCGAATATTCATCCCTTGCTCATTTCATTCCATTTGTTGCTTAACACTTGAGAGTGTGTCTGATTGTCAATTTTTTTCATAAAAAAATGTATTTTTTTCCATCTAATTTCTTATTTTGATGTTGTTTGATTACAATTTTTTTCACGGAAAATATTTTTCTACTTTTGGTCATGCGATTATATTTTCATTTTCAATGAAAATATTTTCTTTAGGGGGAGGTGGTTTTTATTTTTCCTGTCGATTCACTCTCTCTCTCTCATCTACCCACCAATAAAAAATGGACAAATATAATATTTTCAAAGTTAAAAATTAAATTAATCAAATACATTTAATTAATAATTTTTATACAAATGATTTCTAGACAATTGAATTGCCTAAAATTTATTTTCTTTTCATGCAAATTCTATACTTGCAATCAAACGCACCCTTATATTTGAATGCTTTGTCATCCAATTCTGTTGAGTCGGTTCGAGCTTCTAGAATTCGTTTGTCAATAATTCTATTCATGCAATATAATCTATTTATGTTCATAAGGTTGGATGGTCATCACGTCGTCTTTGACATAGTGCTTTCAGGGATGGATGTCGTGCACAAAATTGAAGCCCAAGGCAGACAAGAAGGAATATTTGAAAGTAAACTTCAAGAAACGGCTTCAAGGCCTCACAAATATATACGTTTGTCCATTTATTTTACTAATTGTTATTCTGTCATATCGTGGCACAATGGAAAATAGAAAAATTATGAACATTATAATTAATTCTTATTGCACGTGCATATTGTAGCCCAAGATTCACTCAGCAGGACGTGGATAGATATTAACTCCATCCAACAAAAATATTTGCCAGCCTATTGCACGGCTCCCATTCCTTTCCCCTTTTTTTCTCCCAAATTCTCTACCTTCAAAACACCTTTTATTTTTCTTGATCACCAAAAAAGAAAAAAGAAAGGAATGTTTTTCTTTTTCTCCCAAAATCTCCACCTTCTAATATCTTCAAACATCTTTTACTTCTCTTGATCGCCTGCAAAGAAAAAAAAAAAAGGAATAAAACGAAAGCAAACCAACTCTCTGAAAATTGAAGGGAGTTGGTCTTGAAAATCAAGACGAAGGGCAGAAACTCTGCGGTAAAAAAGAAAAAGAGGGATGGAATGCAACAGATCTTTCCACTTGTTTCTCTTCTTCCTTCTCATTGGCTTGGCTTCCTCTTCCTACATTTCACGTAATTGACATTCATGCATGCATGAAATTATATGAAGACTTATTTACGTAAAACTTTTAGAAATAAGAATGAGTAGGTGCATCTAGTCATATGTAACGACCGGACCTTGCGCAACAATCGTTATCATATCATACGTACTGTCCGCTTTGGGAGAGTATAGGTCCATCTTACTCCTCACGACTTTCTGACGCATCCCCAGGATTTGAACCCAAGACTAGCATAAACTCTTCCAAAACGGACAGTACGTATAATATGATAACGACTGCGGGACAAAGTCGGGTCGTTGCATCATATCTCATATTTTACGAAGATATCAAATAATGCATTTTTATTTTATACCATAAAAAATGGTGCACGCATGATGCATATCGTCCTATTTTTGTTTTTGCATGAAATGTTAAATTATGTATTGATAAAATGGGTTGTTTGCTCTATGAATGAATAGATGATGTTTTCGAGTTTCATGGCTCAGTGGGACGTAGCCTTCTGCAGCAGAGAATCAGTAAGACTTCTTGTTCCTCGATTTTGTTATTTTGTTCATACATTTTGTGAAAAATGGGTATAGTAGAAAAAACTATATTGCATGACACGAAATAAGTAGGACACAAAAAGTTGTGGGCCGGGGATGTGATAAAAAATTATAATTTATATTTATAAATTAAATTTTTGAAAAGTTTTCAAAGAATTTCAGTTTTGAATATACCTGAAATGAAAATTTGATTCCCCAGCTCAAATCTCCAATATAAAAACACTCTATTTTGGTAGGAAAATATATATAAAGAGTACGGAGCACAGTAAGTACTGTACGCAGAGACGGGATGTATGATGTATTTATAATTGTTTTACTTTCCATTAGAATTTTTGTAGTAATTATGCTCCACTCTGCATTGATCTCAATATTAATTTTACTATGTTCTCCACTAGACACGCAACAATTAATCTTCTGTGTTGCAGATTGTCCTCTGAATTTGGAGACCCTGAACTATACAGTCATAACAAGCCAGTGCAAAGGGCCGCACTACACAAAGGAACGGTGTTGTCCACCCTTTAAGGAATTGCTTTGCCCTATTCGAGATGAAATCAACGACATGAAAAACAACTGCATAGATACCTTCTTTAGCTATGCAAATCTGTATGGAAAGTATCCGGCTTCCCTATTTGCAAATTTGTGCATTGAAACAAGAGAAGGACTTGACTGTAATGGCATAGGTGCACCATCACCTGCATCAAGTTGGGCTTCAAAAGCTACGCCACTCAATCTGCATTTGCTCATTGCTGGACTTGCAATCCTCATATTTAACCTATTCTGAAATATCGTGTTCTAAAGGGCCGGAGAGATCATCTATACTCTTCTATAAGTAAACCAAAACAATTGATACATAATACATCTATATTTTTTGTACATAGATAAATAGATTTGTTTGACTATCTATAAAGATTGTGTGTTTCTTGAAGTGTTTGGATCAAATCATCGTTGAAGTTTGATATTAATTACTTAGTGTTGGTTAGATTTCATAAGTAAATGAAGCAAAGTTATGAATGAAATTACTTAATCTTTTGCTGGATGGATATTGTTAGGTTTTTGATGTAATTAGCAAGTCTGTGAACAAAAGGAACTATATTTAATATGTTGTAAAAGTCAATGAGTAAATTGCAAATAGTAGAAATCGAGTTGTATTAAATCTAGGGTTCGAGATTGGAAAAGAAGGAAAAATGACGCCGTAATTTCTCTAGACTATCGCATGACTTGGCTTGAGCGACAGAAACAGTAACATTGTCGCTAACCTATCGCCAGGACTTCACTCGAGCGACAACCTGTTGCCCAGCTTTCGTTCGAGCGACAGGATTATCCGAAGAACTTTAATTCGCGTTTTTAAGGCTTTTTATCCGACACATTCATTCCTTAACCTACAGTATAAATACTGGAACGCCTCTGGACGATTTTTTTTTAAGGTTGAACATTGAGAAAACACATACTCTCCATATCATCTTCATCAAATAAGCTTTCAACCTTCATGTTGTGATTTGTTCTTGGCGGTGAAAACATCAAATCTATAATCCAAATACAAAATTTCTACTTCCTACACATCTGTCAGAGTGCTGAAGATCAAAGAAAGTGATTGGAGTTCCAGTTGTTGACGAACACAGAGCTCTTCATTGTCCACGGAGATAGACGAATTCATAAAACTAGGAGTTGGTGCATGAATGTGCAATCCATGAGGGCTTTGAAAACTGCAGTTGGGAGTTGGTGCAGGAGCACAAAATCAGGAGAGCTATGGGAATTGCTGTCAGGAGGTCATAAAGTACTAATGGTAGTTGTGTATGATGGACTATAAGTTTAATTCTTTTATAGTGGATCGTTGACTGATAAAGCGCTCGAAGTTTTTACCCAGTTGGGGTTTCTCCATGATCATTTCTTGTGTTTGTTTATTGCTTTCATATAACGGCGTATTTCAACATAGGAAGAATTGAACTGTTTGATAAACCATGTAGAGATAATTAATAGTGACTTGTTGCTAATTAATTATTAAGTTTTAATTCCGCATAATCACATATTCACCACCCTCTAGATGTAGTTTGGATCGAACCTCATTATTTCAGATATGGTGTATGGAGTGACAAACAAACGCCCGTAGAATCTTTATCGAACATCTGCTTGAATTTTGGCAAAGTAACTGCAATGAAACTTCAAATGAATAACGCCAAATGGATGCAAAGTCAAGACAAGTGTTGAACATTTTGTTCTTAAGTCAAATTCGCCCCGCAACGGTGCCTACCAGTGGCAGACCCAGTATTGAAGTTCAGCCCGGACGAACGTTGACGGTCAACGTCGACAATCAGCGATCGTAAGAGCAATTATCCCCATTGGTCACATATTTGTATCAAGCTAAGTTGTGTTCTGTGACACATAATGACATCCCTTTTGACTGAAAGTAACTATTGGGGACTAGGCTAAAACGAAACAAACATTGAGGAAAAGATGTGCAGAGTGTACGGGTGGGGACCAAACTACAATTTCATCAAGAGAAAGAAGGGTTGGAAACTCATCTTTATTAACAACACATTATACGAGAAATATTATTATTCTTCCTAAAAAGTTACTGCTAATTTTACTCAAATACTCACCAATTCTAATCTCTTTTCTTCCTTTACATTTCTGTCTCCCATGACTGAATGATGTTGGAGGTGGTTGACGTACCTTGGTTGTTGTAAAGAATAAATGGTTCTCTTGTGTGCAGATTAAGACCCTACAGTAGGGATAGTAATGGTGGGTATCTTAGCAAATCAAACAGAATGAGTTCTTCCCTTGCTTGTTATCTTATTACAATTAAATTAATAATTCATGTCTTTACTATAATGCCATTTAGTTGTGTACTGTGTGTATGTAATGTCTGTGTGACAAAGAAAGGTTGGAAACGCTCTAATCTCATTCCGTCTAAACCAGGCGATTTTTTCATTTTCTTACACAATCTCACATGCCGGCCAGCCCATTAGCATCTCTCTCTATTCGAAATCTTCAATTTTCTTGAAACTCTAGAAACATAAAATTTAGTGTTTTACACTACATACAAGCTGCCCAGAATTATACTCCAAGAAAATAGCATACGCAATACAATTAAGGATTGGGCTGGCAAACAAATGGCCCAATCCAATTACAAAATAAAAACAAGATGATGGGCTGGGCCGTATGACCCAATTTCAAAATAAAACAAAGCAAGAAAAAAAAAATAGGAGAAAACTGAAGAAGACGAACCAGCAAAACCCTCGTCAACAACGACAGACCATCTTCCCCAAATTGCTCCGACGGAGCCCAGCACGCGCGGCCGCCCCTCGGCCAGGTGCTGGTCCGCCATTGGTGCCTACAGTTTATATCAATTAACTCCCAAGACACAACGAATTCTTCTTGTGTGAGTAGCATTTAACACAAAAGAACAACGAGCCAGAATTTGGTTTATGTACTCCTTAATGCAAAAATGAAGAAAACCAACATTTTATGCAATATATATGCAGAATTTAGTTGAGAGAAAGAAGAGAATATTATGCTATGACCGCATATCATTGGTGTGTTGAAAAGAACGTCTCAATGGCCTTATTTATAGAGTATGATGAGTTGTAGATGAAGTGTTGCAAGCCAAACCTCACAACCTTACGAACAGAAACAACTCTTACTATCGCTAGCCTGTTGCTGACTTCTAGCTCGAGCGATAAAAACAATACCACTATTGCTGCCTATCGCTCGAGTAATGGCTTCCTCGCTCGAGCAACACTAGAGCGATAGGCGAGCGACATAGATAGTCACTTTTCTAGCCAGCTTTTCCTTTATTTTCTTTCCAACTTTCAACCACAATTTTTCATTCATTCGGAATTGATTTTGAGATTTCAAATATATTATGATGATCTACTCGATATTAGAACAAGTTAGTCTATTTACATTTGTAATTTGACCATCGGATCAAGTCCGAATATTTGCTCAAAGTTGACATTTCAAAGTTATACTTAACCAAATTTTTTATTTCTTTAAACCAATTCCAACAATCCCCCACATGAATGGAAATTTCTCGATACGTGAAACATAATGCAAATGAGATGGAGACTCTAACAAAGGAGTACATGCGAAAAGTTATAGCTTCAAGATAGGTGGCTTGTAACTTTGAATTTTCTTTTGTTGAATACAATCGAATTTACTAAGCTAATTGGTGAAAACGATGTTTTGAACCATTCAGCTGCTTGTGTAAAGTAAAACAACTGTATCAACACCATAACTTATCTAAAAATTTCGATTCTCATGGTTATGTTCATTTTGGCCCTGAACAAATATTGGTTACATAAGCACTTTAATAGAATTAAGCCTCAAATTCTCGTAGTAGCGGCCCCACTTCACACTTATATAGGAGATCTCTTATAATATAATACATCTCCTATTTTCTTGCAAGATATAGGAATCATTAAAAAGTATACACATCCTTGAACATTTTCTATTCCAGCACTTTTTGTATGAATGGGCATAAGTGATTTATAATAAATCTTTCATAACTTAGTTGTCTCATTGAACCAAGATCTTGAGATCTCCAATATACAAGGTTGGGTTTTTGCTATGTTGATTCTATTCAATAGGTTTTAGGCCCATTCCCCTAGAAAGATGATATACTTGATTTCTTGTTAATCCTTTCGTTAAAGGATCCGCTATGTTTTCTTTTGATTTAACATAGTTAATTGAGATTATACCATTCGATATCAATTGTTTAATGGTATTATGTATCCGAAGAATATGTCAAGATTTACCATTATACATAGGGGTGGGCGTAGGTTGGGTTGGGTCGGTTTTTGTCCCAACCCAGACTCAACCCAACATTGTCGGTTTTTTCAAAATTCAACATAACCCAACCCATGTAAATGTTGAAACCCAACCCAAGTATGTGT
>CAIGRQ010077296.1:0-22812 GCA_903798375.1 Fraxinus sp. D2006-0159
TTGATTTGGGTTGAGAGAGTTGGGCTTTTTTTAACCTGGTTCCTAAGTCCAAAATCACAATCTTCACTCATTTGTTTATCCTTCTCCTTCTCTCTGCTCGCTGCCGGATGCATCTGGTACCCTTGTAAAAATTTAATCCATATGCCCCAACCCGGGAATTCATAATATTTATCGAGGTTTGAGGTACGCTTCCTCACTTTCTAGTTTTTCTTGTTCTAAATTTATAAGCATTTTTTGTTTTTGAATCATACGATGATGATCTTATGTTTCTGGGGGTTTTTTTTTTTTTTGCTAATTTCTGTATATTTCTTGCATTCTTTGTCTCTGTGTTTCCATTTTCTTGAAGTTTTCATCATTATGCTAAATGTGAAATTCTTAATTTGGGGTTGGGTTGGGGTGTGCAGTTGGAGAAATTAAGGTTGTGGGTTGGAGAAATTAAGGTTATTTGGTCCTTTTCCCGTGTCTCTTGGCACGTTAGTACATATTTTGGAAGAGTAAAAAGTTGAAAATCATGTTAGTTATGCGTAATTCTATGTACTAAATGTGCACGTAGTGTCTGCTATCTGATTCCTTTTCGATTGACTTGTTTAGATAGAAATGATTAACGTAGCCGACCCAAATTCTAGTTGTTTTGTTGGAGCTCTTTGGAAACTAATCATTTGTATGTAACATTCGCAGCTCTTTCGTTGTTGAACACGCTTAGATCTTGGTCTTACAAAGTTCTACATGGTTGACATCGGCTCGCAGATTCCAACTGCTTTCGATCCATTTTCCGAGGCAAAGGACTCAGGCGCACCTGGAGCCAAGTAGTACGTGCATATTCAGTATATAATCTCTCTTGATCTATGACTCTATTTACATAGTTTTGATTGTCGAATTGATTACAAGAATAGGAACTGGATAGGGTTTTAATTGAGAAAAAACAAAAACCCAAATCCCATATTAGGGATTTTTGATTAATTTTATTTTATGTTGAACTTCTTATGTGTTTTTCGTCTGTGATTGGGAAAAGCTTGTCTGTGGAGTGATGTTTTAGTCATTTTTGGGGTTTTTTTTCCTCTAGTTATGGATTATGAATTTTATTTATTTGTTGCTTATCTTTTATTTGTCAAGTGCATTTCTTTCTACAAAACTTGTACTCTTCTGTTTTCCAATTTTTTCATTATAATATATGTGTGTGTGTGTGTGGAAACTCCTTAGGCTTATTCCCGATCCATGTCTCAACAACTGTGCATCGCCGCCACTGCCCGGGCTGAACTTTTGTCTTGGGTCCGTCCCTGTGCATTGTCCTATTTCGAATTATAAATGATTGGAGATGGAGAATATGTTTTTTGCCTCAAAGTTTGAATTTGTCACATATCTTTTTATGGTTTTCAATGTAAATCGTATTTAAAAATAAAAAATAAAAAATTGATAGGGTTAATTTCACAAATATTCATTAAAGTGTGTGAAATTTCAAAAGGATAATTAAATTATTTTTTAACTCATAAGTTACTAAAGTTGATAATTGTTTTGTTAATGGTCATACGATTTCACCATTAATCACCCATATTTACATTACTTTTAGGCCATTTGATTGACATGATTTTTCATCTATTTTTCAACTTTTGCACTTGTTTGATAGCAAAATTTTATCCGAAATTTTTTTCCCCACCTTTCCACATTTTCCAACTTTTTGAGAAAAAATAATTCTTGTTGTTTTGGTTGGTTTTGATTTCTCAGGTTCTTTTTCTTTTTTTTTTTTTTGCAATTGAAAAAAACTCTAGACACAATGGTAAAATATTTTATCACTTTTATTGACAATTTTCATGCAAAACAAAGTCAAATGAATAGTAGTCGGTATGGTAAATTTTATTTTATTTTGACAATTGGAACAAATTCTAGACCCAATGGTAGAAAAAAATTATTACTTTAATGGATAATTTTCATAAAAAACGAAGCCAAACAGAACCAAACTTTCAACATTTTTCATGTGAAAATTATACTAATCAAACACAATTAATTATAATTCCCAGTAAAACAGTTTCTAGGCAATTCAATTCTCTGTAAAACATTTTCTTTCTATCCATTTTCCACCTTTACAATCAAACAGACCCTTAGAGAAAATTGTATTTAAGGTTTCTAACATTTTCAAACTTTTAAATGGATCTCTAACCTTCATATCTTGACAATACGGTCCTCAACCTTCAATTAATTTTGCAGACCAAATCATTGCAGGCTATATCAAATGGGGACTTTATCTTGCCAATACGGTCCTCAACCTTCAATTATTATTATTATTTTTTTAATGTAGAATCGAGAATCAAACCGAAGCCATCAGGTCTCAATTGTAGTACATGTTCATGTATTTAATTTAAGATGAACCAAACTGAATCACTCGATTTGATTCGGTCTGAGTTCGATTCGAGAGTTTTGTATAGCTCTAATAAGGGTTATGTTGTCGTCTTCGCAAAAATATATATATGCACATCACGTACCATTCAATACCTATTTAATGTCTAATGTGATGGATTCTGATTGCAAAGACCTCTTCTCCTAGACTAACAAAAAGTTAGGGATTGTGGTGTCAAGATTTGAATGTTAGGAAGATATTTGCACTTTTAGCAAAAGTAGGAACTTCACTTGCAACTTCCCCACTTCTATTAACTGAGTTCTTACTTATCATTATTCATTAGTGAACATTAATTAACTTCAGTGATTTTATAGGTAAGAAAAATATTCTATAATCATTCTGAAATTTCACACATACTTCAGTGGCCATAAGTGAAAATAACCCAAATTTAAAAAAAAATGTTCAAAAAATTAAAACTAAACTGGACAATAAATTTTTTTTTTTAATCCAGTCCCACTTTTAATCCAGTCCAAACCCGCTCCTGCTTACCTCACCTCCCAAAAATTCTCAACAGAGTGTATATCAAGTTTAACGTCATTCATAACAGTTTCGATTGGTGTATATCAAGTTTAACGTCATGAATGACGTTGTGTGAGTTGACAATTTTTTGTACATTAATTTTAACAACTTTCTTTTCAATCAATTGTCAAATTTCCTACATGTAGGAGGGTATCATCTAAGATATCAACCATGAATGTACAAATAACTTAATTGAGATAGTAATGACTGTCCTAGAGTGATTCAAAGGAATTAAGGATTTTCACAGCTTGAGTTTCTTCAATGGATTTGTGAGCTCTTTCCATTTAGATAATGAAATTACTTTGATGATTCTGATTGCCAGGAAATCTGAGGAGAAATTGGAAAGCAGAAATAGAAGAATGTGAAGCCAACCAGGAGTCGGGAGGGGTGTGTATTTTAAAATTGGATTATTCCCTAAGTACTAGGAAAGTTTCATAGGTTTCCTATAAGGTGCTGTTGTGGCAGCATCCTGTCAGCATATTTTTTGTTTATTCCCATCTTTTAATGATATTTTGCCATGTGTTATCTTTAAAACAATTTCGTGAAAAAAATATATACGTATAGCATGATTCTTTAAAATTTTACTTTTACTCTCGTTTATTCTTTATTGCTTTTGTTTTTTTATTTTAGTTCTTTTATTTTGTTTTTGTTTTAACTTTATGCCAAGATCTAACTCTGTTTGATACATTAAAATTGGACTTTTATGGTTCGTTTGATTGCAAATATAGAAAATGAGTGGAAAGAAAATATTTTACAATAATTAAATTGTCTAGAAATTATTTTATTGGGAATTGTAATTAATTGTGTTTGATTGTTATAATTTACCACCTGAAAAATGTTGAAAGTTTGGTTCCGTTTGACTTCTTTTTTTATGAAAATTGTCCATTAAAATGATAATATTTTCTATCATTGAGTCGAGAATTAGTTCCTATTACAAAAATAAAAATAAAAATGGAAAAAAATTACCATACCAACCACCATTCGCCTGGCTTTGTTTTGCATGGATATTGTCGATAAAAGTGATCAATTTTTTCACCATGGTGTCTAGAATTTTTTTCGATTGCAAAAAAAAAAAAAGAACCTGAAAAATCAAAACAACAAGAATTCTTTTTTCTCGAAAAGCTGAAAAATGTGGAAAGGTGGAAAAAAAATTTCGGGGAAATTATTGCTATCAAATATGAGCAAAAGTTGGATTTTCCATGGAAAATTATGTCTATCAAACGTGGTCTTAGTATATTTTGATAAAAATTGATAATATATGTGATTTAAGGGTGTGTCTGGTGGAACTTTTCATCAGATTTTAATTGGAAATGTTACCGTTTTTTTCAACATGGAGGTCCCACCTGTGAGACATGGGGTCAACAATGGCTGCTGAGTTTAATTTCTAACGGTACAAAAATCCACCCTAAGTTTAAAAAGTTCACATACGAGTAAATTTACTGAAATTATATAGGATTAGCCAAATATGCTTGAATCACACACAAGCAGATTCTTAGCTGCTAGAGTACCTTAACAAGCACAGCATTTAGTTTCTATTTTAGGGTGTGTCTGGTGGAACTTTTCATCAGATTTTAATTGGAAATGTTACCGTTTTTTTCAACATGGAGGTCCCACCTGTGAGACATGGGGTCAACAATGGCTGCTGAGTTTAATTTCTAACGGTACAAAAATCCCTTTT
The DNA here is from genome assembly GCA_903798375.1 of Fraxinus sp. D2006-0159. Lineage (NCBI taxonomy): Eukaryota > Viridiplantae > Streptophyta > Magnoliopsida > Lamiales > Oleaceae > Fraxinus > Fraxinus sp. D2006-0159. The sequence goes on from CAIGRQ010077296.1 coordinate 4,590, forward strand.
TTTGGTTGAAAAAGCCCCACCAGACAGGGCCAAAAGTAGTGAATCCAATGAAATATATTATTCATAATAATTATTGACTTTGTCTTAAATTTTTATCAACTTTTAATTTACATCAAATTGAGACATTATTTTAGAAGAATGTATTTTTAAATAGTAGATTGATAAAGAACGTGTGGTTGAAAAATAATGAAAAGTTATTGATATGATGGAAAATATTATTTTATTGAAAAATGTGAGATTGAAAATGAGTATAAGAATGAAAATGAAAAAAATAATGTGTATTAAACAAGGGTTTAAAGAAGAATAGTTCGATTCGATTCAATTCCATGCGGGCTCAGTCTGATTCAGAGTGTGTTTGAGCCACATTATTTTGGAAGAATGTATTCTGAAATAGTAGATTGATGAAAAATGTATGGTTGATAAAGAAGGAAAAGTTATTGATGCGATGAAAAATATTATTTTATTGAAAAATGTGTGGTTAAAAATAAGTAGAAGAATAGAAATGAAAATTTTGTCTGATCACCCGTGCTTCCTATATTCAATCTCGGCCAATCCAGGTCAGATTATGAATTTAAGCGCTTAGTTTTGAAATCTCCGAACACTCCCGCCAAAAAATTTCTCAGTCCCAATATTCCCATCAAATTTCCTTCATCTTTATTTTGTCAGAATCTCTTGAGTTGATTATTGTTCTGGGGATTTTCACTTCCGACATGTATGTATACATTTGTTTTAATTATTGAATTGCCTGTATTTTTTTCATAATTTACTTGTTTTTGGGCGCTTGTGCGCGCGCACACACGCTGACACAAATTGATGTGCATTTCGTGTATGTATTAATCTATATGTCTTGATTATATTTGTGAACTGGTTTGAGTGATTAGACGTGCACGTCATTTCTGAATTTTGATATACTTTCTGATTTGTAGATAAGCTGTTTGATGAATTGCTTCTAATGAAAATGCAGCTATAAGAGGACTACTGTTTGAGATTTAAGGAAAATGTACGGTAAAAAAGCCAGCGAGTTAGTGAAAGAATTTGTGAGCTGCGAACCTGGGCAGCTTACCACTTTCAATGTAAGTCTTTCTTACTTTTTTCGTTTATGGAGAGTATTGTTTTATGGTGCATTACACGAAAATGAAAAAAAAAAAAAAAAATGTCTGCTCAATATTTTGTTACTTTAGCTCAAGTAGCTTATGTGTAGAAGATATGACCTACAAATTATTGTAGATACAATCAGATGTGGCCCAAGAGAAGGAAAAAATGAGAAGAATAAATATTTAAATGAATGGGGGATGGAAAAAAATTGATGTACATGGAATGTAGATTTAAAGCACCTTTGAGAAGCCTTGATAAACAATTTAAATTATAAACAGATATATATGAGTGGTGAATAAGTAAGTAGTACTTACACGTCCCTCGAAATGTGTGGATACAAAGTGACTTGAGTGCTTATAAACCATTTATAAACATGAGCCAAACATACGCTTAAAGTCACTTCAATTTTCACGCATTCCACTTTGATTGTTATGTTAAGTTGATAACTACAGTACAAGCAGTAGATGAGCATTTTGTGGACAACCAACTATATATTACGAGATAAGTATACGTGAAATACACATTTACAAGATTCCCGAACATGATTTTGAGCCTGATTTTGCACTGCATATCATTTTAGGATTCTTATCTTATGGAAAAACTTGAATAACTGAACTAGGTAGATTGCTGAATTGAAAGACCCTTTCCAGGATGCCCAAGACATAACATTTACAAAAAATTCTGTAAAACTCAGTTTTCAAGGAATTGCATTAGTTGATTCCTGCTTGCACGAAGGAAATGTAAAATGATATAATGGCCGCAATTTTTTCCTTTTTGTTTGTCGAAAGGTGGGGGGAGGGGGATAAAGTGGAGACTTCATTTATATCATCAGTATTGGCCTTTTTCGTTGGATACAATATTGTTCACGTCAGAAGCACAAACAACCTTAATTTTTCAAAATGAAGAAAATATCAGAACCATATATTGTAAACATTCCATCTACCTGGATGCATGGAATTTTGTATTTGCATTGTGTCACTTATACTAAAATCCTGTCAGTTTTTGCTCTGTTATGATATTTATGTAGTTATGTCTCTGCGTGCTCAAACTTTGGCCTGGTCTAGTTATATTACTTGAATCATTGGTCTCTTTTCGTGCACAGAATGACCTATTTGCTCAAGTGATTGAAGAGTGTAATGGTCATCTCCTTCACCTTCAGCCCTTAATGAGGTAATTCTCTTCCTAATGTTCTCTGTATGCCCCCACTCAACCTCCCCTTCTCTTCTTTCATTTAGCTTATTTTCTTTTCCATACCCTTCTCTCAACTTCTTTTTTCCATTTGTTTGCACCAGTCATTTTATAGGAAATCGGTAATTGTCTAGCTCGCTTTTTGTTGTGTGGTAATACCTCCCCATTATTAATACTTGAACTAGCAAAATGACAAGTCGTTGCCCAGTGATGACAATTTGATTCGAGATTTATTCATTGCCTTGCAATTTATTTTGATGGGTAAAAGTTTGCCAATGTGACATTCACTTGAGTATATCATTTGAAGATCAAATTTACTTTGTCCAAGAATGACTGAGCCCGCAGTAGGCATTTCGTCTCTGTTATCTTTGAAGTGTCTAAATAATTTGATCAATTATTGAATATATGTGTCACTCCATTTTTTTCTTTAGGTTAAAGTTATTTAGGCCCTGTTTGAGCCAAATTATTGTAGAATAAAAATGAAAAATATAGTCATTATTGGGGCCATACAAGAAATAGAAAATTTGAATTTAAAGGTTGATGTGATAGATAACGATCATATTTTTCATTTTAATGAGAAAATAATTTGGCTCAAACGGGGCCTTAATCTTTTCTTGACTTCTGTGACCTACTGACCTTCAAAACATCATGTTTACTTTGTCCAGTCATGATGGAGCCTAGTGCAATCATTTCATTTTTATTATCCCTCCAGTATCTCGATGTTATGTAGAACTAAAGAGTATGCATAATTCCATTTGTACTTTATTTTTGTTTGTCATACCATCAACCCTTATATTGGTTATTTGACTCCATTTTTCTGCTGCTGGAAGCCTTTCTGTTGGTTGTCGTACTATATATTGAATATGGTGAGCAGGTTTGTGAGTGTGAGGGTGGGGGTGGCTGTGATTATGGCTGCTAGTTCCATGCCAATGTTTTTTCTGATTTTATATTAAACTCATTCAACTTGATAATATGACAGGAAAATACAAGAGTGTGAAAATAAGTTGAAAGATAATAGGAGACCAGAAGACGAAATGGCAATATCAGAAGACGAGAAGAGGAAATCAGAAGCTGAAAAGATAGTCATCCAGACAGCTATGAAATCAGACCAGTTTGGTGCACTGATCCATCACCTCTCATTGGCCCGCAATAAGCGTTGTCTCATGGCTTATGTGTAACCAACATCTGCTCCAACCTTTTTTTCTCTCTCGAGTAAAATCTTACTTACTATGGCTTGGCTCTGATCATTTCTTCACCGTGACTCTGTTCTATTGTTCTTTTGATTTAATAGATATAATCGAGCAGAAGTTATCAGAAGTTTGGGATGGGTGGTTGACTGTGTTCTTCCTGAAGAAATTGAAGAGAAACTCAGTAGCTCAGAGAAAGAATATTTCAAGAATCATGCTGCAACTCTACAAACATATATGTCAGAACTTGATCTTGATTTGACTGTGGTAATTAATTCTCTCCTTGCTTAATTTTCAGTGGTCAGGTTTTAAATTTTGAGCAGTGTGCCAATTTTGATACTAGGTCATTATGATTCAATGTAGATCCCATTAACTATTCTGAAACTATCTTTTACTTGTATACTTCTGATGGAGTTTGATATACTTATTAGCTAGATAACATTGGAATTTTGTATGCAAGCTGAATTGATACTGTAGTATGCAATATATAAAATAAATCAGTAGTTTATTTTATCATAATCTCATAGGACCTAGTTCATCGCCATGCAGCAAACCTTTTCTTTTCTTTTCTTTTTTTTTTTTAAAGGAAAAAGTTTGTTGGGGACGTGATTCTTTTTCTAACATCCACGAAAAGATGTAATTATCAGAAGGAACTTCTGGTATTATTAGGTCGTGTCTTAGAATGACCCTCAATGTGCACTTAGAGTTTATATCTTCCTTTATCCTTTGAAGTCCAACTAGGCTGACAGCTTTAATAGCAAGCATTTTTACCATTCAAGAGAAGTTGATGGGAATTTAAGTTTCCTGACATGGTCTCCATTACAATCTTCAGGTTTAGGCAAGGAAATTTGTTCATTCCTATGAACTTTTTCATGTTTATGACTTTATTTGGGGAAATCACCTCATTGAATCTTATCCAACTCTAGTCGGTGTGGATGGGTTCATTCTTGTTTCTTTACAGAGGAATGAAGTTTCTCTCTCTCTCTCTCTCTCTCTCTCTCTCTCTCTCACACACACACACACACACACACACACACGTGAATGCACACAACCTCTTTTTTTTTTGTTGGAATTTGGATTCTGAAGCCTGAAGTGCATAATTAATGCATAAAGGCGATAATTTAAGACATGATGTATACTGAATTTTTTCCTGAAGAGCTGGAAACTGTCTTCCACTTTGACTTGGCGTTATTGATCTGGGATAGAGTCATTGCCAAAATACAATGACTTGCTTAATAGAAAAATTAATAAAACATTTTTGGCTGATACCCAGTAGTATACAATTAGATTATGATAGGATTCCAAGGGCAAATGGGTAGATCAAGCAAAAAGGAAGAAAGGGATATTCAAGCCACAGATTCACAAGGGGATAATTTAAGAATCTTCTGGAATCAATTGCAGCCCGAATATAAATAAAGGGGGAGGGCAGTGTAGGATCCATTGAGGATTAGAGAGAAAAGTGGGGAGAGAGGCAGGTCTCTCGAAAATCTGCCAAACTTGTATATTGATCTGTTTGGAATTCTTTCAGATTACTTGCTGACTGAAGTCTGTTGAATTTCATATAGGCATCAACTAATATATAACAATGCCATCTTGTTAAAAGTCTTAGGCCCGTTTGGCAGGGCTTCTGCTTCTTGTAGAGGAAATTAATGAGGAAGTTACCTTAATTAGTGTTGAAAACTAGTTTCTAAAAGAGCTTTATCTTCTGAAAGCGCTGTTAGAGGAAGTCATATTGCGTCAACTTTTTCTAAAAACTCTTGTAACTAGAAGAAGCACCTTTAAGAAATTAACCTAACTGGTCCAAAACGAAGCGTTTGGGTTTCAAAAGCTCCTTTTGGCTTCTCAAAATCCATGCCAAACGGGCCCTTATTGTTGAGGGGAAAGTTTTAAGTGTTCATATTTCAATGTGAATACTGCTTCTCTTGTTTCTGAAGTAACTTTGATAGGCTTTTAGTTTTCTCCTATGAAAACTAGAAGTTTTAAAGTCCAATTTGCATACTTTTAGCTTGTAATGACTAGGAATGTACAATTGCCAGAAAAATATTTATTGATGGAAACCCAAATAGAATCAATTCAAGTTTTCGTTTTTCTCCACTCAACATTTCTTCAAAATGCAACTTTTGCACTTGATCTTTGTTGTCTTGATGTAGGTACAATTTGATAACTTAAGGGGTTGTTGGGGAGCATTAGGTAGCTGAACAAGATAGAGTCAGTGCCTAAGTTTGAGAATATGTAGCACGAATGGGCCACCGCAACATAATATTAGATAATTAAAATATCAATTAAATAATTTAAGGGTATAAAATTGTATGACATTGTAAAATGTGTTAACTCAAAGTATGTATAGTAAATGACTAACCCAAATTTATTGATTAAAAGAGCTTTGAGGAAGTTCAATCAATTAAGCAAGAACATTAAGAATAAAATTATCCTAGTTACTAGTTAATTCCCACTCTCTTCATTGTTTTAGCAGCCAATTATGAGGCAGATGATTGCTTGTTAAGATGTAATATATGAAAGTTCCATTTTGCTCAGTTCCTCATCTAAATTTTCTCTAAGCTTGTTGATGCCTATAAGTAAGCTGTTCCTTTGTCCTTGGGAAACAAAATTTCAAAGAAAGGTGTAGATTCACGAGAAGTATCTTGAAGAAAGCATTAACAGAAACTGAGAACACTGGTGACTGGGCTTCTATTGGAAACTTTGCACTTTCAGCTTTTGTGTGTTGCTTGTTTATCATGTTCTTGCCTCAATCGATTGCACAGGTTACCTGTAGGTGTCAGAGAAGGTATGAATTAGAGTTCCTTGGTCTATATTGGGTCTTAAACTGCATCAACCCTATGCAATGGTTGATGTACACAGCATTCAAAATTTGCCCAATGGGGTGCTAATTACGTCAGATACACTCCAAAAAAATATCATTAAGAGTTTTTAGGGTAGATATTTAGTACTTGACAGGAGGTTCATATGTTATGACACATTTTTTTGCCAAGTTCTGAAGCGTTTGAAGCAGTTATCTTGCCCTGTTTTAAAAAAATTATGCTTGAAAGGACATCTAAACACCATATGCTCTATGCACAGGACACTATTTACTTGATTTCTTTTTCTCAACATTGTTGATGTATTTATTTCTTTAAATGTTTTTTAAAACATGAAGACAATCACACCTTTTGTTTTCCAACACTGGGTTCAATATATCGGAAAACAAAAAATTGAGTTCAAGAATGCTTCCAAGCTGGAATTACCACTTTGATAAGAATTTATATACCTTTTACTCGTGTGTTAATTTGATGTTATGAACCTTCATTTGCAATTGAATTGTTTTCCTGTTTTATTTTTCTTTTGGAAGGGTGGTTTTATGCATGTCTGTCATGAGTTATAGTTTACAGCTGGAATTCAATAAAGTCAGAAGAACGTAGTGTATGTAGCTAATTTTGTAAGGGTTCTACTTATTCATGTATAATGGTTTACAACTGAATTAATGTCATTCTAAGAAATCTCAGTGGTACTGATGATTAGCATAAATGTCCTAGCAATTTTACTCTATTCACGTCTTTCCCAGGATATGGTTCCTCCCAAAGATCCATACATCAAGGTGAGGGTTCTCGATGATATTGGTGAGGTTGTGCTTAGTGATCAGGTAGCCAACCTAGCTCGTCATGCAATGTTGTTCCTGCGGAGAACTGATGCCGAGCAGTACATCTCTCAGGTTTTAACTCGCATCTGTCTACATGAAACAAATTCTTTTATAACTAGTCCCCGGCTTTTGACATCTTCATTACTTTTTATTACCCCCAGGGCTTAATGGAAGAACTCACTGGTTGACTGGAATGTTAGGGTCCTGTGCGGTTGTAATAATAACAGTCGAAAAGGTTCAATAACTATACAATGATTACGTATGGATAAACTAGTTACATAATGAAAGAGCATAATGAGCATCCGAGAATACTTCCTCTCCATGTCCTACTAGGGTTGATCATGAGAATACAGCTAGTTGAGAGGAAGAAATGCCTCGTACTGGATTTCTTGTTTTAGAAAGCACTGTTAGAGAAGTTGCTGTTGAAGAATCAAATTTGGGTGCCGAGTATTTGTATGGTCAAAAGTATTAGTAAATTTGATAACTGATGGGCTACCATTGGGTGATCTTCATGTTAAATAAGCAAGCAGACTGAAGTAATGGTGCATCAGTTAATTGGATTCGAAGGTAAGTGTACTTATAATGTGGACCAAAGATGGAGTCACTTGTGTTCGAAATTTAAGGGAAAACCAAGTAAAAATGGTGTTAAAACCATAATTACACAATTCTTTGCCTCTGTTTGGAAAACATTAAACTATTCAGTCGAAGTTAAATTTTATTTTAATCCACCCACATTTAAAATTACTACTCATTATTATTCATGCATTTTGTGGTTTTCACTACTATTCCTTTTAAAAATTTATTAATAATTTTTCCCGTATTTTCTTGCCTTGTGAAATTAGGATGGTGATGGAAATATGGTCTTCGTTCAAAGGATTATTATTATTATTAAAAATAAATGCATAAATAAATGGTGCGATAATAAAGTCATGTTAGTTCTTATTCAGCCTCTCGAGTGCCCTTGCCATCCCTACGCTCGCATCAAAGTGAGTTGACAGTTAAAATTTGCAATGGAATGCCCATAAAAGAAATGTTATTGGGATCTAACAAATTCACGTCTTTGGTCAACAAAAATAACCTCAAACGTGTCCAATAAACATTGACGAGGAAACTAATCAGCAATCGGGTAGTAATCACGTTCAACTCAGAATGAAGGGTCACATGGATGGGCGCAGAACATAAAAGTTAGGGGGACACAATTGAACTTACAAAAGAGTTGGGAGAAATTTTATACTCGAAAATTTACGTCCAAAAAAAATCATACCACATGTAATTTTGCATTAGAGAATTTATATGGAATATGACTTTTTCGGATGTAAAATTTCGAAAATTCTTGATGTCATATTCTATATAAAGTTTTCTAATAAAATGATGAAAATTACATTGAGAAGTTTGTATCGNTTGCGGATATAAAATTTCGAAAATTTTTGATGTCATATTCCATATAAAGTTTCCTAATAAAATGATGAAAATTACATTGAGAAATTTGTATTACAAAAATAGTAAATGTTAACAAAATAATTGATTTTTTTTGAAAAAAATGCGAGTTAGACGTTTTTCTTTAAAACTCACGTTTAACGTATTTTTAACTATTTTCGATATCTAATTGGACTATTCGATATGCTCATAATATAGTTCTCGAAATAAGCTTTGAGATGACATAAGCAATTTGTAGATTCGATCAGCGTACAATCGTCGGAGAATTTTTAAAATTGGCATGTTATCGAAATTCAAATTTATTGTGATTTTGCCCCTATTTGATGTAAATTAAAATTAACTTTTTAGTAAATTTTGATAAAAGTTAAAACGGTTATGAATTCCATGAAATATTTTATTAAAATTAATTGTTCACTTTGATTATAAAATGTAGATTTGAATCGATACCGAACATGAATTTAAACAAAACAAAAAAAAGTTGAGGGGAGGAGGGCACGTGCCCCCCCAGACACCCCCTCCCCCCCGGGTCCTCCCAGAAGGGACTAGGGCTTTGCATAGATAATCTAGAAGCGAACATCCCATCCCACTATACTATATTCGGCCAGACACACTTAAGGCAAGGACACCCAATTTTACGTCCACGTTGTGATTTTGTAGGGGATGTTCTTGAACACACACGATAATATCGATGAGGGTATAGAATTACTGAAGATGAGTTATGTACAAACACTAAAGAATTTTAATGATGAAAGTGACAAAAAAGTCACGAGCTTACAAAATCTTACAGATGATAAAAATGAGGGCCGGGTGACGAGATTAAATGATATATAGATTTTGTCACTTCCTCCTCTCTTTAGGTTGTGTACTTTGTTTTTTATTTTATTTTTTCAAGTAAGAATAAATACTTCCATCTTGTAATTTGCCTAAAGAAAAAATTAAGTCATTTTTAAATTTGACTAACAAAAGAAAATATATATATATATTTAATATTAAAACTTACTAATTTACTTCTAAGTAAATCTAGAAGTAATTTTTTTAAAGCTTAGAAAAACATGTACTTATTTCATTCCCAGCCATCCACACTTCATGAAACTATTCATGTAACATCCACTAGAAGTAAAAAATAATAATAATAATAATTAATTACCCCAGTTCTAAGTCCTAACAATGTCACCAATTGAAAGAGGATCCAGATGCATTTTCTTACTAAAAATCACACTATGTAAGATCTGTTCTTCGGATCTGTTAAGAATTTACAACAATGTTCAACAGCTCAATCAACATTAACAGATTTCAACAGGTTCATAAAATCAGCTTACAGTATGTAATCAAACATATACCATGGCATAAAGAAATCAACAGAAAGTAGAAATCACATAAACTGAAAAACCGAAAGCATAATAACTTAGAACTTTACTTCCCTTTTACTTTGCTTCTTCCCTTTCTCAGTGGCCGAAGTGTTTAGGATCAGGAACAACCTCCATGCCTTGCAAATCGTCGTCCAGGGAGAGCACAAGAACCGGTTTAGAACCCCTCCTCACTTGGCTTGGATCATCGATCAAGAGATCTCCCAATAGCAGCCAAGAGTCACCCTTTAGCCCTCGAACCCAACTCTATTTCACGCGTGAGTATTCCACAGAAGTCACTCAAAGAAAAAAGGGGCTCAATATTCAGTGAATATTGAGGGGAGGAGAAGAAGTAGACAGCTTCTTCGAAGAGACAGAGACAAGTGCTACAATCGAGAAGAAGCCACTAAGAAGGACGCCCACGTGAATGTAAGGGCAAAAGTCAAGCCAAGAAAATATCTCAACCAATATTCAATCCCAGTCGTTGATCTCCATCAAGGGTCACAATTAAATCAAACTAACACAATCCGGATCACACCTAAGTTACCAATAAGTGAGTGACAACTAGGCAACTAAGGCCCAAATAATAAGTCACAGGCTAAATGTCACAAATAGCACCAGCCCACAAGTGTTAGGAGGACCACAATACTCACAGGATCTACAATAGAGAAGCTTGAACCAGAAAGAAAAGCCAAATAACAAGTCTTTGGTCATTCAGGTAACTTCTGAACTTGACCGAATTGCCAACAGTAAAGATCAACACACTCATTACCTTCGCAAAGGAAAATGAAGCAACAGATTATCAATTTATAATCCATATACAGTCTTGAATTCAGCTTTCAATCCAATCAGCATAGATTCGACCAATCTTCTCAACATTCCACTTCATGAAGCACCTTTTGCCTCGTACCATCAACTCATGTGCAGACTTGTTTCCCGAAACATTGGATTGCACAACAACAATTTTTGCATTGGAAGAATATGCACGTTCCATCTCAGCAAGGGAGCCAGGCCTTCGCAGTTCTGTCGATCAAATTAACCAGAATCGGTCAAGCATTTATCTTTCCATCTTTCCCCAAGAGAGGGGAAAACCAAGAAAGTGACAGAAGCAGATAAATGGAAAGAATCATAATGGCTATCCAGCGAATGCCTCTTGCATTTCAACTATGTTACGGCAATAACTCAAGTTCTGTTAAGGTATGTAAAATACAAAATAAGAGATCCTCGTTTGACTTGCATGATTTGAAGAACGAAGGATTTGCTTTAGGTTATAACATATAATGCTCAACCAATGGGAAGAGGAAATTAGGACCAACTAATGAAGCAACTTTAATCCTTAAAATGATAGATGTCGTTTAACAACTTCCAGCACTTATCCCTTACTACACATGCCTTCCATAGAATGTTAACAATACCCCCTTAGTATACTTGAGAAATTATTGCTCAACTCTTTATTCATCAAATATATTCTGTAAATAGTTGCACTTCCATTTTTTCACCCATAAAACCTCAAGAAAATGTGCACATAAAACAACCAAAATGGAAAAGAAAGTAATGAAATCACCAAAAGAATCTGCAGAATAACAAAGATTCAGAGGCTTGGGTAAATTTGGCTATATAAGATATGACACCATAAATGTAAACATAAAATCTCCAGCACCATGTATTAACTGAAAAGAAACCCCGAGAAGTCAAATTGTGCTTATCCTCAGTGTGTTTGGATCTAGAAAACTTGAGAAGATAGAAATTCTACCTCAACATTAAGTTAAATAACCAGCACCATTTTCTTACATATGAAAAACTTGGGTAGATATACATATCTTTAATCAACATTCATTTTCCTATACAAGAGAACTCAGAGCAATGAAGAAACTTCCCCTTCAAAAATTTATTCAAGCGGGTTCATGAAACAAATTCTGGTTAAACAAGATTCATTTTGAGCCGTTATAAGCACAGAAAAATGTTAGGCTGCCTGCAAGTTTCTTCCAGTTAATTATTAGTTTTTTAGGTGTATTATGGGGTTCTGTAGAAAAACTTTAAGAGGCATGTAACTATAAAATAGGGTAGGGTGTTCATTTGTTTTTGAGGCAGAAATAAGGGAATGGGTTTGGGATAGAGTCGAGCCTCTCAAATGCTCAACAACACTTTGCAATTCATTTTCATTCTGTAATATAATTTTACATTCGGTTTTCAGCAAGAACTCAAAAAAGAAAACTAAAAAGAAAATTACTAAAAGAAAACTCCTTGTTAATGTTCACCCGAGAACTCTCTCAAGGATTGAGACAAGAACCTATTACTTATACGACTTGTCTAGCCTATGTGATAAAAACAGATTGATATTTTCAAGCATGCAAAAAAAGAGTTTTCTGATTCTCGACCCTACTTTGCTAAATACGAGAAACAAGTTTTACATCAAGAAACTTTTCTTTCTCTAAACAGCCCAAAAAACTTGTCGTCCTATAGGCATGGTTAGAACAAACATTTATTTATTACATTAGATATCATATCTGCAGAAGAACATACAATAAATGGAAACAATGACTAAAGAAATTGCATGGGTAAACGAATTTAGAACAAAAGAAATGAATAATAGTAAAAATAAGGAAAGCAACGATATACCATCTTGTCCATGAGCATAGAGACAATTCACCCCATAATAACAGATTCCATACTTCTCCCACTTGTTGCAGAGCCTTGTCTTTCGAAAATTCTGCCTCTGATACTCTTGACCTGCATTCAAACTCTTGCATTCAATCTGATCAGCCCAATTTACAATTCTTATGGCAGAACTCTCCCTATATTCACCCACAAGTTCATGAAGACATTGGCATTTATTGCCATAAGGACAATCTTTCCCACTGGAAAACCTAAAGCACATTTTCCATTTTCTCATTGTATTTCTTTGATACCCATTTTCAAGCCCTCTCATAGTTGGATTCCTAATGTCATTAATTCCATGGGCATAATGACAATTGTCACATAATGACAATTGTCACCATAATAACATTTGCCCTTTCGGAATAGCATGCACAACTCTGATTTGAAGGGAATGTCCAGTTTTGACCTGTTGATTGCTAGGGAAACCCCTGAATTCCTCATTGCTTTAGAAAATCTGGGCTTCTTGAAATGCCTAAACTCAGCATTTGATTGAATAGAAAATAGCTGATTAGATGCATCATTGACACCATGAACACTTCGAGTATCATTTGCATGAACACTGTCCATTTTAACAAATCTTTGAAAAATTGATAAAATTTGAGAAATTGCTTCTTTTTTCCTAGATGTTCAAAATTCAAGTGCCCCAGACGAAGTTTTAGCAAGAATTTTGGATTTAGCTGAAATCTGGAGAATGCCCAGTTGGGATTTAAGCCTAAAATCGGCAAAAATATCGATCAACAATCCCAAATGTGAAACTTGGGCAGGACTCTCCAATAATCGAAATTCTTAGTAGTTTGATAATCTGATAAAATCAAACTTGCAATAGCAGGAGTGCAGATTTGCATGCTCTATGGTGAAATTGAAGAAATGGAATTATGAACACTGTAAATTCCAAAACCCTGGTACGAATACGATCATGCAAAGAGTAATGAATAAATGGTATTTCAATATAAACGAGGAAGAAAATTGATGAGCAGGGTAATCAAAGGAAAATTGTATCGATCCTTTAAAATTTAAATTTTTTGTGTTGTACAATGGCAAAAAAAAGTTTATATACAGAACTTATATGTATTCTAGAATGATCTTTCACATGTGAAGAAATAGAATTTTAAAACAAATTTCTAACAGATTTCTAACTAATTAGTGGCCTCTTCATACGGTTAGTTCCCATCCAGTATCTTTCTGTAAAAACGGTAAGTTCCAGTGCTTCCAGTATTTGTTTTGCAAATACGGTAAGTACCTGCTCAGCCGGTATCTTGTCTGCAAATACTGTTACTTCTTGCTAATTCTTCTACTTCAGCAGCTTGATTATCTTCTAACAACCCCCCTTCAGCAGCTTGATTATCTTCTAACAACCCCCCGCAAGATGGATATTATATATCTATTAGTCCCATCTTGAGCATAAAGAATAAAAACTTTGAGAACCCAAAGCTTTGGTTAGAATGTCTGCAATTTGTACCCTGCTAGGAACATGTTTAGTGACAATGCATCCCTCTTGAATTCTATCACGTATTAGGTGGCAATCTATCTCTATATGCTTGGTCCTTTCATAAAACACGAGATTGGTTACTATGTGGATGGCTGACTTGTTATCACAATATAGAAAAGCAGCTTGAGTGTGATAGACCTTTAGATTCTTCAATAGGTAACCGAACCACGTTAGCTCACAACATAAATTTGCCATTGCCTGGTATTCTGCTTTTGAAGATGACCTTGAGACTACCTGTTGTTTCTTTGATTTCCAGGACACCAGTGATTTTCCAATAAGCACACAATACCCTGTCACTAATCGCCTAATATTGGGACAAGCTCCCCAATCTGAGTCACAATATTTATGTAGTTGCAACTAAGAGTCCGTGGGATAGAACACTTCTTGCCCTAGAGCCCTTTTGATGTATCTTAGGACTTAATGTGCTGCATGTAAATGTGGAATACTATCAATAAATTGACTTAGCAACTGGACGAAGTAGGATATGTCACGTCTGGTTATTGTTTAGTATAACGAGATGCCAACTAATCTCCTATAAAGAGCTGGTTTAGGAAGCAATTCCCCTTCTTCCTTAATCAGATTTAAATTTTGATCCAAATGTGTTCTTGTAGGTATTGATCCAATGGTTCCTGAGTTCTTCAAAATGTCAAGAGCATATTTCCTTTGGCATACATAAATCCCCTTGGTAGAGTCCTTCAAAATGCCAAGAGCATATTTCAAAATGTCAAGAGCATATTTCCTTTGGCACACATAGATCTTTGATCTTAAACTCATCGTGAAGTGAAGTCTTAAGATGATTGATTGTACTAATGCAGTTTCCAGCCACTATTATCTCATCAACGTAAACTAATATAACAGTAAAAGACAGTCCATTACTTTTGGTGAAAAGACTGTAGTCTGCCTTTGATTGAACATATCCCAGTTCAATGATGAACTTAGAAAGTTTTGCATACCATTGGCGTGATGCCGCTTCAACCCATACGGGCTTTTCTAAGCTTGCAAACTTTTCTTATTGGCATTTGTCTCATAACAGCCTGGTGGTACCTCTATGTATACTTCTTCATCCAATTCACCGTGTAGAAATGCATTATTAACATCAATTTGAAAAAGGTTCCATTCCCTTATGGCTGCTAGAGCTAGCAAAGTTCGAACTGTAACTAATTTGGCACCTGGTGAAAATGTTTCATCATAATCAAGTCCCTCATGCTGTGTATACCCCTTGGCAACAAGCCTTGCTTTGAAACTTTCAATGCTGCCATCTACTTTGTATTTTACTTTGTAAACCCATCTGCACTCTATTACTTCTTTGCCAGAAGGAAGATCAACTAAGGCCCAAGTATCATTAAGTTCAAGAACTTTAATTTCATCCCTTATGGCTTCACACCATTTAGGAGAATTCTTGGCTTCCCGGTAACTTCTAAGCTCAGTTTGAGAGGTGACATAAACAGAAAAGGCCTTATATAAATCAAATATTCTTTCATAAGATATACATGTATTGAAAGGATAGTGATTACCTGAGAATTTTGATTCCTTCAGCTTGTTAGACTTTTGGAATGAGTGAAGAGAAGTGGCCTGATGACATATGAAATCTTGGAGATGTGCTGGTGTTTTTATGACCCTTGTTGACTTTCGAGGCAAATGAGTATGGGTGGTGTTTGATGATAATTGGGAGTTAATAAAGTTTGAATGATCAAGGTCACTTCTTTCCTGAGGTTCATCATTATTGGAATTTTGCACAAATTCCTCCATAGACTGAATACCTAAGGAATCCATTCCTGGAGTCAATATTTTTTCTGGCATTTGGTTTGGTTGGAACAAGTTCATTTTGGATTATGGGATCTTGGATATAGTTTATATTGGTTGGTTCTGGTTGAATGGACTCATCTTTAAAGGGGAAGACATTTTCATAAAACAACACATTCATTGAGACAAAAATCCTTTTAGTTTCAAGGTCTAACATGGTGTATCCTTTGATTCCAAAAGGATAGCCTAAGAATGCACATTTTTTTAACTTTAGGACCAAATTTGTGTATCCCATTAACAATAGTGGTAGCAAAGGCCAGACAACTAAAAACTTTCAAGTGGCTGTAGGATAGTTTTTGGCCAAACGAGATTTGGTAGGGGCTCTTGCCTTTCAAGATAGATGAAGGAGTCCTATTGATCAAATAGACAGCAGTTAAGACACAATGATTTCAATACTTTAAGGGAATTCCATTTTGAAATTTCAATGCCCTGGCTGTGTTGAGAATGTGCTGATGCTTTCTCTCAACCACAACATTTTGTTGGGGGTTTCAACACAGGTTTTGTGATGTATGATACCATTTTTGAGGTAAAAGTCTTTCATGATAAATTTCCCCATTATTTGTCCTAATTATTTTCACTTTGGTTTCAAATTGTTTTTCAACCATGGCACAGAAGTTTTGTAAAGCATTTGTGGCATCTGATTTAAGTTTCAAAGTGTATGCCCAAGTGCACCTACTAAAATCATCTACAATAGTTAGGAAGTATTTGGAACCATCACTCCCAACTTCATTGTAAGGACCCCATATGTCATAATGCAAAAGTTCAAAGCACCTTTCAGTTTGGTGAGTGCTAGTGGAAAAGAGTAACTTGTGCAATTTAAACAATGGACATATAGAACAAGGTCTTTTATTAGATGTCTTTGAAAATTGAACATCACCACGAACGTTTTGAATAGAGTAAGATGTGTATCCTAATCTATAGGGCCAAACATCAAAATCACTGGCACTGGTGATGGCTGAAGCAAAGGTAAAACTGGTGATCTTCTTATTTAGCTTATTTAGGTAATTAGATAAGGCTGAAGTAGAAACATTCCTAAGCTTCATATGGTATAGTCCTTCTTTCACTTCACCAATGTCAATCGTCAACTAAGCCATAAGGTCCTGAATATAACAGCAATTTGAAAAGAAAATTAGACAATAATTTATCATTTATGTTAACCTTTCGGCAGAAACAAGGTTGAATGAAAAATCTGGGTACACATAGAACATTTTGCAGCATCAAAGTATCTGAGATTTTCACAACTCCTATGTGAGTAACAGGAACTGTGTTTCCGTTTAACAATGCAATTGAGTAAGTGACTTTAGCATGAATGGATGAAAATGATGAGGTGGAGCAGATCATATGATCTGTTGCCCCTGTATCTAGAATCCATGGAACATTTGATATGTTAGAGTTTTTGGACTTAACACAAAGAAAATACTAGAAAGTTGATTATGTTTTCATCAGAAGTGGAAGTGAAAACACCCTGAGCATTATTGGCTGAATGAGTTTGATTTTGAGAGCTAGTAGCAGGTTTAAGGAGACCCATAACTTGTGAGATTTGCTCTTGACTTAATGCTATATGAGTTTTGCTGCCTTCAACCTGGTGTGCAGAACATAGAGATGCAGTGGCCTCGTTGGCTAATCCATTTTCTTTCCCATTTAGTTTGTGACCTGGGGGGTAACCATGGAGCTTAAAACTTTTCTCCATTAGATGACCGGCATTTGACAATAGGTGAAAACATGCTTGTTTGGATTTGCTTTGAAACATCTATCAAGTGAGTGACCATGCATCTTGCAGAAAGTGCAGTAATATCTATCCCTCTTTGGTGCATAAGTGCCATGTCTTCCTTTCTTTCTAAAATTTCCTTTTGTAAAGAGGGCCATTGACTCATGCATTGATCCCTCAATTGATATTTCCCTTCTCTTCTCTTCCTGCTGTATTATAGAGTATACTTCATTGAGGCTAGGAAATGGTTTGATTAAAAGAACTTGTGCCTTAATTTCCTTATATGAGTCATTTAGACCTATCAAGAACTTCATCACCCAATCTCTTTGTTGATTGAGAACCACAATTCCTAAACCCCCACAGCTACAATTAGGAACTGTTTTATAGTTCATGAGTTCATCTAAGAGAGTTTTGAATTTGGAGAAGTAGGTACTCACAGCATCCTAGCCCTGCAGCAGCAATATGGTTATAGCTTGCTTGACCTCAAAAATTCGAGGAGCATTTTGTTGAGCAAAGCGTTGCTCAAGTTCTACCCATAGCTGCTAAGTAGTTTCAGAATAAGTTATACTGCACTTTATATCAACAGCCAAAGTGTTTTGCATCCATGTAATCACTAGATCATTACACCTTAGCCATTGCTCCATGAGTAGATCATTAACGTTCAATTACTCGCGTGTT
>CAIGRQ010077364.1:0-10397 GCA_903798375.1 Fraxinus sp. D2006-0159
TTGTGAATTTTATGAAATATGTGATTAAAATTAATTATTAATTTTAATTGATTTACAGTTGAATCATATAGAGGCTACGGTTTTATTTTTAATTTTTAATTTATTTCCACTTTGGATTTTCAACGATTGCATATTCTCACAATAGCATCTTGGGTGTTAAAAGATAAAGACTCCCTTAAATATATTATACAATTACAAAAAATTATTTGTCTACCTATTTTTAAATAAGCAAAAAATAATAAATACAAATGTACAGCAAAATATGCCCCTCATTCCAAAGCATTTTAACAAAATATTTCGATAGAGATGTTATCAGAAACAAGCGTGCTAATTAATTAAAAGTTAATGATAAGAATGCAAGAAAAAGTTGAGACAAAAAATAGGATTATAAGCAAATATTACGCTTTTTATAAGCACATGAACGTTTCCAAATGACTTGGCCTCTATTTGTAATCATTCTTTCAAAACTTTTTTCTTGTACACATTTTTAACTATACATTCTCACAATAAAGTATTCTTCACGTAAATTCAAAATTATTACTTGTTTTTTAATTACACATTCTCCAAAAATTTATTATTTATAAAATCATTCTATACAAAAAAATGACTATCAAACAGACACTTAATTAATATTTATTGGAAAAAATAAAATAAAGAGCCAACATAATAGAAAGCAATATTGTTGCTTGCAGTGTATAAAAAAGTTATTTTCTAAAAATAAATGTATAATGCTTGGTAGTACTTGTTTGGGATCGCTTAAAATTTTTGATAAAAAATTAAATTCAAAATTAATAATTAATTTTAACTACATATTCATCATTTTTTATTAAAATCTACTAAAGTTTTTATCATTTTTTTTTTTTTTCAAATAACACATATATGGGCTGCTATGTATAAAGGCTAAATACATTCATACTACATTTTTCTTATAAGTGCGCTATATTTTACTTGTATGAAAATCTTTAGTCGTAGTCAAATTTATGTCCTTAACTTTTTTTCACTGTATTGTTATAGGTGATACATTCGGACAAGAAGAATATAAGCAGACTAAGAAAGTGATTCGACCTTGGGTACACGACCATTAGTTGCCTCTGTATAGTCTAACTATTCATCACAGTGAGTGCTTTCTGTCCCGAATAAGAAATAGCTAGAGTCCGAAGTGGATATCTTTTGACTCAAAAAGGGTCAATAGTTCAGCATTTAGGCCGTAACATTTAGCCCTTAACACGAAGCTGGGGCAACGATGTGAACGCTTGTCTTTCATTAATTAGTACGTATTGTCCATGATAACGATTTTTGCCCCCATTTATTTAGTGCGAACATTTCACTAATTGAAGAAAGGTTAATGATAAGTATGTGAGAAAAAAATATTTAGAAGTAAATATAACAATGAATAAAGATTATGGTCAATAATAAATTAAAATTTAGTGTATTTATTAGCATGGTGCGGACCCATGGGGTCACGTGGGGTCAAGTGAACCCACAAAAATTTTAACCTTTTTTCTAAAAAAAAAAAATTATACTTTTTGAATTATTAAGTTGACTTTAAAAATTCTTCAAATATGGATTTGGTGGAGAAGAAATAAGGAGAAAATGATACAAAATAGAAGAATCTTTGTAGTTTCTAAGGGTCCGTTTGATAGGTAAAGGTGGAAAGGGATTCCAATTTCATGTTAGTTGGAAAATAAAAATCCACAAAACCCATATGAATTCGTTTTCCATGAAAACAAAGAAAATGCAATTTAAAGTGGTTGTACCTTGAAATTCGATTTTCAATTCCACGTTGCAATCAAATGGCCAAAGTGGAATTCATTTTTCTCGGATGTGACATTTTTCATGGAATTCCTTGCTATCGAACAGACCCCAAATTATTTTTGGACATTTTGGAGAAGTTAAAATTCGAGCAATGGTGAAGTTTTCAAATCTAAGATCATAGCTTGCGTGTTGAATCCTTGTAGCTTTTAGAGGTCTATGTTTGATTTTACTCGCTATGTATGATATTTGACTTTATATGATTTTGAGGGTTGAATGTAATTGGAAAGATGAGGCTGTCGTTGGAGGATTTTTTTGGAGCTCAAGATTGGGGCAATTTCAAAGTTTAACGAAACTTGATCTCTTAGGCATAATTGGATTGGTTATTTGGCTGACATTGTGTTAAAAATTGAATGTTTATATTAAAGAATTATTACCTACAAGTTTCAATTTTAGTTTCAAAACCATTAGTTTCATCCTTGATTTCTTGCAGAATATGAAAATATATCGATTACAATTAGGGGTGAGCAAAACCCGACCAAACTTGTCAAAACCGTCCAAATCGAACCAACCCGATCAAATTAGGTCAATTTTTTTGTTGTTTTTACACGGGTTGGGTGGGTTGGTTGTGTAGGCGGGTTGGATCGGGTTATGTGTTAACTCATGAAAATCGAATAAACCTACCCAGTCCAACCCGACTATATTGATGAAATTTGCAAGTGCTATAATATTGTTTGGACGAAATTGAGTTTCTTCACACAACCTCCAAGAGCTACAATACTTAGAATAATCTAGATTAAAATGTCAGTTTTTGTTGGGAAAATTTTGTGCAATAGTTGAAAAGTTTGAGGAAACCATATACAAATTATATACTACTAATTAAATAGGTTCTATATATATAAATGCGATACACGAGAAGTCTTAAATATGTCACAAGACATGGAAACTCTTATAATAATATTATAAGATTTGGATAGAATGCATTTTACAAAAAATAGTATAAGCAAGTACACATTCAATACAAAAATATTTTAATTGCGAAAAATATTTCTTAGTTTCATATAATTTAATATCAATCTGTCTATGTAACATTTTCGAGCATGAAGTGCAAAATAATTCAGATTTTTTGGCCATTGCAACTATAGAGACCTAATATTGTATAAGTCACTAGTCAATTATAAATCAGTCCAACCTGACCCATCTACTTTAATCTTTGTTGACAAGTTGTGCCAAACCCACCAATACTTGATTGGGTTGGGTTGGGTTGGGTTTCAACCTTTACACGGATTGGGTTGGTTAAATTATGATCAAACTGATCATGTTGGGTAGGGTTTGGGTTGAAGCAAAAATCGACACAACCCAACTCATGCCCATCCCTAGTTACAATTGTAATAGTGTACACACTTATTTTCATTAATGTTATGTTATTTTTTTTTAAAAAAAAGTTCACATTTGTTTTTTTTATCCCACAATACAAACAGTTTGTGAAAATATAAACAGAGGGCGTGCAATTTATAATAAGATGAAGTTAAGGGTGTGTTTGAGCCACACTATTTTGGAAGAATATATTCTAGAACAGTAAATTGATGGAGAATTTGTGGTTGAAAAAAAAAGTTATTGATGTGATGGAAGATATTATTTTATTGAAGAATGTGTGGTTAAAAATAAGTAGAAAAATAAAAATAAAAATTTAATGTGTACCAAACAGGCTAAATGGTGTAGCCATTTACTTTCACGATTATTATATATACATCTCATTCTACATTATTTTCCATTACAAATATTCGAATTTTAAAAAATTACTATTTTCATCCCCGTCAAATTTCAATATTGTTCTTATTAAATTCATGGGATATTTTAAAAAATGTCCAATTTTATGGGTGACAATTGAAAAATATCATTTTCTTATAATTCTTGTAAAAATGGTCAAATTTGATACCAAATTGTCTATTTTACCTTTAATGAAAAGATTACTTAATCTTAATTTTTTTTTTCAATTTGACACATATTTCGAGAAGAGTAAGTAACTTCCATGAGAAGCCACCATACTTGTAGCTATTACCAAAATGGGTTCATTTGCTTACATTTTTAATTTGATATTAATCAATTATTGTAGGAAAATTGAAGAAACGAAGTATATGATTCAAACTTTGAAGGCTTAATTTGATTTCAGGTCAACAAATTTAGGGTTTAGTAGTTGTTATTATATATTTGCTTTCATTGAATTGGATTATTCAAACAAGAGTAGATATTTGTTGTAACAACACTCTTTAATAACTTAGGTAAATAATAATTTCAGGTACTTCTGTATTGAGAATGTCATTAATGGTTGAATTAATTCTTTTCAAAAATGGTGGTTAGGAATTAATTCTTTTCAAAAATTGTTGTTGAAGTTGAGGAAGATGATAAAATGCATATGTTAAAGTGATTTCCGTCTCGACAGTTTATAAATGTCGAGAATGATAGTTTAAATATAATTCTCGAATTTTCAAATATCGAGAATAACATTAAATACTAAACAAAATTAGGGAACATTTTGTGTACAGCATTTCACGTATTACATGTGGCTAGCATCTTCGTTTTCGTATTCATTATTAACTAATATTATTTTCGTTTATGGCATGCAGATATGAGAAATGTTATGAGATTCATTGTCTTGTACGGCAGTACATTCGTCAACATGGATGACACGTGGAAGTAATTAGGGATTCGAACAACATCAATTGTTATTCAACGTGATAGAAGAGCTTGTGCACACATTTTTCAAGAAATTGAATATTGACATAATGAATTTTCGAATTCAATTGAAATTTAAAGTTCCAAACATGAATACCCACTGCTGATGTAGTTGACGATAGGGATTTACAATGGCGCAATTCTGTTCACACACAAGCAGCCTTATGTGTAATTACAAATCAATATGATGATGGAGAGCACGAAGTTGACCGTTTCTCACCAATAGAAGATGCATTGTGTGGACGTGACGAAGTGGGTGTGAGCGAATTACAAGAGTTACAAATGATTCATAATATGGATGTAAGTTTCTGTGAAGGGAATTTGTATATTGGAAATGAAATTCAGTCGATGGATGAAGAGGACATTGAGGAGAATCAGATCTTCTTTAGCAAGAAACAACTATACACAAGGCTTCGACTGAAGGCTTTGACAGAGAAGTTTCATTTCAAGGTTAAAAAGTCGAATATTAGATCTCTTACTGTGTGTTGCGTCAATAGAACGTGCCATTGGCTAGTGCGAGCTTCTAAGATAAAAATTTCAGACATATTTAAGATTCGAAAGTACATACTTGAGCACAAATGTTCTTTAGACGTTCAACGGAATGCACAAATTCATACAATGAGTGTACTAATTGGGCATCGCATAATGCAACAATTGAATGATACAAACTAACCATACGTTCNATTCGAAAGTACATACTTGAGCACAAATGTTCTTTAGACGTTCAACGGAATGCACAAATTCATACAATGAGTGTACTAATTGGGCATCGCATAATGCAACAATTGAATGATACAAACTAACCATACGTTCTTGTCGGTATTATCGACGATATGGAACATGAGTTTGGTGTACGGATTGGCCACAATAAAGCGTGGAGGGGTAAGGAAAAGGGTCTTCAAATTCTTCGTCGTTCACTTGAAGAAAGTTTTCAAAAATTGCCGCCATACTATCACATGTTAACTGATAGAAACCCAGAAATCGTCGAACACATTAATCTCGATATCAACAACAGATTTTTGTACTTCTTCTTAGCATTTGGGCTGAGCATAAGTGGTTTTCGAGAGTATATGAAGCCGGTAATTTGTGTTGATGGGAGTTATTTGAAGGGCAAGTATAAGAGAATACTACTAGTAGCTGTAACATAAGATGTCGCCATGCAAATATATCCTATTGCTTGGGGGTTGTCGATGAGGGAAACAAATGCATCGTGGTATTAGTTCTTCACGAAATTAAAAGATATCATTGACACCTCAAATCAGCTAGTGTTTGTGTTGGACAGGAAGAAGAGCATTAAGCGGTCCATTACGAGGTCATTCCTGCTTTCTTACCACGGTGCTTGCATAGGTATAGTAGTAGCAATGTCATTTTTTTTGTTCAAGTGTACAACGCTAGCATACCGTCTTTCGAAATTCGAGCAGTTTCATGACACAAATTAGAACTATTCGACCCATCGTGGCTTCTTATTTGGAACGTGTTGGTTTCTCCACCTGGTCACGAGCAAATTTCGTTGGTAATCGATACAATTACATGACTAAAAACAGTGCGGAGTCACTAAACGCAGTCCTCAAGCGACAACGAAGTTTTCCTATAACCTCGTTGGTCGAATATATTACGTTGTTAATGCAACAATGGTTCTTCGAGAGGAGAAACGCATCTACAGTTGTCATAGTGCCTTGACACCAAAAATGGAGGAAGAATTGAGAATATCGTTTGATGTCGGTACAACCTTGCAAGTACGAAATTTGGATGAATTTGTTTTCGAGGTTGGTGTGGGTGTAGAAATGTATACCATCAACCTTATAGATAACACATGCTCATGCCGAAAGTTTCAGATGCCACAAATTTCGTGTGCACGTGCATCCAGAGCTGCTTATACAAACGGTAAATCACTATATGACCTGTGTTCCCTTTAATACACTACAGTGTTTTGGTAAGTTGCGTACACAGAAGTGCTTTACCCCTTAGGAATGGAGTCAAACTGGGTTGTTCCTAATGTCATTCGTTCCATCGAAGTGTTGCTTCCAAATATACATCGAGCACCAGGTCGCCCTCCTGTACAACATAAACGATCAAGAAATGAAAGGTCGGCCAGCACACGAAAATGTGGCAATATAGGGAGGTCTGGACACAACAGGCAAATATGTAGAAACCCGACACCTTTGGATAACACGTGCACTTGAATGACATTGTGTTGACCGTGAAATGATTAGCTAACATGGATTATAAATGATTTGACAATTTTTTTGATGCATTATATGCTTTCTATCTTTTTTGTTTCCAATTTCAATTTTCTTAGTGTTTTAATCGAGTGAGTTTCCTTTTATTATTTCATGACTATAATTTTTTTCATCATTGTATACATAATTTGGTAATACGTACAAAGGAAGCCATGAATGACTCATTTTCAAAAGTCATCGGGCATACAAAATGGTAATCACAACAAAAGTAGGCCATAATTGTCTGCATGTTCTAGGTCACTACATATATAAAATGGTAATCAATACAAAACATACCCATTACGTATATGGATTTTTATGTCACTAGATATACTTCAGCATTTCACATATAACGATTGCATCTTCTACATATCCTCCACAACGAACAAAGAGGACATCTCACTATCATCCTCGTCATCTAAGCTTATGACGATCACATCTTCATTTCTTGCGGGAACCGCTGTGACATTGTCATCAAACAATACGTGGTGTGCTTCCGGTGGGACTTCTACTGGGACGATCTCACGCTTGACAATACGATCACCCACTCCAATTTCGACCGGCTCAATTTCTTCTTTTAGATCCGAAAACGGAATGGGATGAAGTCTTACCCTATGACGATGGGTCCATAGTTGAGGAACATATGGAACAAAACATTGACATCTTCCGAGTCGACGACGATCGGGTTGTCAGCGGACAATCTGGGTGGGGAGAAGTTAATATGAACATTGATATGAAGAGTTTCTTGGGTGGATGAAGACATAATCAATGGAAGAATTTGTTAATACCAGTAATTTCATATTCAAGACAAGACCAATGTTTTATAGTGGATGAATACGTCTTGTTC
This sequence comes from Fraxinus sp. D2006-0159, assembly GCA_903798375.1. NCBI lineage: Eukaryota > Viridiplantae > Streptophyta > Magnoliopsida > Lamiales > Oleaceae > Fraxinus > Fraxinus sp. D2006-0159. The sequence goes on from CAIGRQ010077364.1 coordinate 7,555, forward strand.
AATGGATGAAATATTAATCACACAAACTCCTACTAATTTCCATTTACATTTGATTGACACTTCTTTCACATCATTGGGTGTAGACCTTGTACTTGTGATATGAAGAGTTTCTTGGGTGGATGAAGACATAGTGGACCTTGTACTTGTGATATGAAGAGTTTCTTGGGTGGATGGAGACATAATGAATGGAAGAAAGAACTAGTTAATACTTGTCATTTCATATTCAAGCCAAGGACAATGTTTTATAGTGGATGAATATGTTGTTCAATACATGAAATATTAATCACACCAACTCCTACCAATTTCTATTTACATTTAATTGATACTTATTTCACATCATTGGGTGTAGACCTTGTAACAAGACGAAGAATATAAGAACGTACAATGAAAGAATGAGATAAGATAAATAACTGAAGACAATGTAAAGTAGAAAGAAAAAACAGTTATAACATAATACAAAAAATCTCAAAATAATATAAGTTAACTTGAATAAGTATACTATTGAATTTATGCAGAATATTATGAAATTCAAAATTTAAAATTCCGGACACTTTAGATTTTTATCAGTTTATTAGATTTATATAAACTTGAAATTATGTTAACAAAGATTATATGAAAGGACGATATTAATACATGGACATGGATATATAAAAATTTAATTTTTCTTGACACCAAACTAGTAGAATAACACAAAATCATTGATTAAAGTACTCCTAGAATGCAACGATCACAAGATGTAAAAGTTTATACTATTACCAATTTCATAATTATTCCTCACTTTTTTGTTTACCAATATTTAGTGATTGGAATTCCTATTTTAGCGGTTGATATTCTGAAGGTATTCTACCATTGCTTCGTTTAGCTTTCACTCTACTGCATAATGAACATAAATTTTAAAAATTTTATCAGCTGCTCATTATCCTTCTGTCCATTTTTCTATTCATGCTTGAGGTCAAATTGATTGTCAGTTAAAATTACCAACATTAGATGAAAAATTACCAATATTTTTGTATTCATGCTTGAGGTCAAATTGATTTTCGGTTAAAATTTCTAGATCTTTGTTGCTCTGGCATGGAATGGAAGGCTCAGAGACATTTTTGAAAACATATTATAATTGAAAATCTGATATTGGTGCAAAAAGTTATGACCATTTCTTTGAAACGGCCCTTTGTTTTCATTTGAAACCCTCAACTATTTAAGGAGTTATGGGGGCTCCCATTTCATTTTTATACTTTTTGTCAATCTCACTCCATCTTCCTCCTCTTCCCTTAAGGTAATTCATCTCCTTTTGTTCTTCATTTCGTGTTTCTTTATGTATAAGACCTTCATTTCTTCATCTTCCGACGAAAGTGAGGGTGAATTTAACATTGGCCCATTTTCGGTTTTGGGGGGAAAATTACCTCCAAAAATTTCAAATATTTCGAATTCTACCACTATTTAAAGGGTTGTGGGGCTCATTCTCATATTTTGGTCTCTTTACAAAAACCAAAATCACCATCATTCTCCTCCTCTCTCAAGGTAATTCTCTTCATCTTCCTCCTTCAATTTGTGTTGTATAATGTATAAAACTTTCATTTCTTCATCTTCCGGCAAAAGTGAGGGTGAGGGGACGAGAGGGTCGACCGAAGCCGACCAGCCTTGCTGGTCTCATGGGGGTCGACGAATCCATGGGGTTGAGGGTTCAGTGGAGATAGACAGTCTTCTACTAGTAGATCACGTGAACGTAGAGGGCCTCATGGGGGTCGACAATTTTACCTGGGTGATGGCTTCATGATGGTATGCATGTAGCATATTTTTGAGAGTGTTGGCCTTATTCGTCCATGTGGTCAATTAACGATGCCGCATTATATCAAAGTTCATTAACAACTTAACTACTACGTCATTCGTTCCATTTATATAGGCTTATATTATTTTTCACACTAATTAATAAATCTTATTTAATGTTATTGAAAAATAATTTTTGTCAAAAACTTTCCTAATGTACTCTCATTTAATTATCAATAACTAGTAGTAAATTATTACTGAAAGTAATAAAGAAATAAGAGTATATTAGTAAACAAACAAAACAAAACAAAACATTCTTAATAAAGAGTCAAGACTATATAATTGAGACAATAAAATTAGGAAAGTAAACACGTATAAATGGGACGTAGGAAGTACAATATTAAAAGGTCGGGGACTCATAAACTAAATACGTTATTCAGATGTTTATATTCTTTAGATATTTTAAATATTAATAGGGTGTTAAATCTGCGTTTCGTTTCCCTAGAAATTAGCTAATTATCTGAATATGATACTTTGGAAGCACATTTCGCAAAAAAAAATTGTGCTAAAAGAATATATCCATTGTAGGATGTTGATAGATCATATTACACCAAAATCTCATTTATAAAATGTACTCTCACCTAGCCTTCTTCGAAGAGACACTTTCACCTTTGCCGCGTGCCTGTTTTATAGTTATTCAATTTTTGAAGGGCGAAATTTTTTTAAAGAAAAAGACACCACGAACTAATGGGATGGGTTGCTTCATTCATTGTCATAAATTGTCTTTGAAAAAATTTAGGGGCTATTCTCTTTGTGTTTCAGTTTTGAGTTTTGAATTTATTTTGTGTCTTGAATGTCTATTTGAAATTTTTTAAAATACGTTCTTTTTGTCATTCTTAAAAACTGTTTCTGAAAACATAAAATTGGAAAACACATTTACTTTGAAATTTTGAGAATTTTTTTAATAATATTTTATTCAAGAAATCTGATTATTCAATAAGTTTTAATAGTTTAATGTTACTATAGTATTAAATAAAATATAAATTTTGAAGTTGGTGAATCTTGAAATATATTTTTTC
>CAIGRQ010077392.1:0-19273 GCA_903798375.1 Fraxinus sp. D2006-0159
TAGGAAACTATAATGTTAAACTGTTGTGATAATAGCCAGTAAAAATAGCACATTTTAGTTGAAATTATTTGAACGTTTTGTACATGTTAGCAAGAAGAAGAAATAGTAAGAAGATTATTTTTGTGGTCTGAACTCGACAAATTATTGTATATTATTTAATTGCATTTTTACTTCCTTTTATCATTTAAGCTCGATCAGGCGTAGATTAAAGCGAAAGAACAATAAGAAATTTGACAAATAATTATTGATTTATAATAGGTAAAGAATCTTTAATAATAAAATAATGTATTTTGAAACACAAGGCTATTTGTGTAATTTCCTAGAAGAGAAAGGAGTTTCATATAAGGGTAATTATATTTCAACAATATTTTCTTATAAATACACCACATTTTAATTGTATTATTAATCCATTTTCTTATAAATACACCACATTATAAAGGATGTATTGATAGATATTATTGAGAAAAAAAATATATTTTAAATAGTGATATAATGAGAAATATATGATTAAAAAGTAAGAAAAGTTTATTGATGTGATGAAAAATATTATTTTATTGAATAATGTGTGGTTAAAAATGAGTTATGAAATAATGTATTTTGAAAAAATATGAGTCAAACATGCGCAAAATAGTGTTTCCCTTTTTCGATCCTGCGAATATTCCATTTCTCCCATTGACAATCAAAGCTCGAGATTTGAGACACGAGCAAATACAATGTTTGATAGAAATTAAAATTTTAATCTAAATATAAATTAAAGTCAACAATTAATTTTAATCATGTATTTTATGAATTTCACAACTTTTCAACCACACATTTTATCAACTTTATCAAAATTTACTAAGAATCTAATTTTAATTCTCAACAAACATGGACAACATGTAGTCTAAAATAATAAAGAGGAAATTGCACCCGACATCATTTTTACGTTTTCAACTACAAAATTATTATTGACATTACAATTTTTATTTCTTAAATCACATTTTAATTATAGTTAAACTTCTCAATCTTTGTTCATTGTAATAGTTATTTTCTTAACTTTTTCTTTCGAAACCTTATCTTCAACCTTACACTAATTAGTACATCTTGTAAAATATTTTATTTTCATGCTTTGAAATAAGGGGAAAATCCATACTAGTTATTTATTTATTTTTTAAAAACTATGATATAAAAAAAAAAAGTTTTATTTTAGCAAATTTTTGGATATAAAACTATTATCAAAATACAAAATGTTCTAACTAGAAAATTTGAGAATAAGAATGATATAAAGAATCTTAAGTGCAATTAAAATGTGTTGCAAGAAAAAAAAAACGTGATGTGGAAATAATTACCCTAATAATTTTGTCACGTCTGTCACTTTTGGACTTTTTGCCCTTCCAAAAATTTTAATACCTTTCATATCCTACGTGAAATGTAATTCGATTAATTCAAAAAATTTGAAAACATCACACCAAACGCCCACACCTATTCCACCCCCACTTACTAATAACCCGTTTGGTAGAGTTTAAAATTTGATTAAAACTGAAAAATTAGTCGTTATTGTTGACTTTTATTAGACGAGTAGGACCCAATACCGGCTATATTTTCAATTTTAATTGGATTTTAATCGGTACCAAACGGACCATAAACCCACAACATACCTCCATTTAGGGGTGGATATGAGTTGGGTTGTGTCGATTTTAGCCTCAACCCAACTTAATATAATCGATTTGATCAAAATTTAACCCAACTCAATCTGTGTAAAGGTTGGAACCCAATCCAATCAAGTATCCGTCGAGTTAGGTTGGGTTGGGTTCGTCGATTTGGGACAACTTATTAACAAACATTAAAGTCATTTAGTTTTCTATTATACTAAATTTGAATAGACAAGATTAAATAATAAGTAAACAAATAAATAAAATTATTTATTATCTTATTCAAGCATCATTAACTTAGCCTACAAAGAACAAAATACATTTAATATAACATGAAAACTTATAATACATTTCTTGTGGGGAGGACGGCTAGCTCCTCCTTTGAAATGCATCAAGGTAATTACATTTAAACTATCCACTTGTACTTTTTAGGTTCCTTTTACTTTTTAAATATTTTATTTTATTTTTATTATTATTTTTTTTTAAGTAGTTAGATTGGATTGGGTTGAGCGGATTTATTCAGTTTTCATAGGTTAACTCATAACCCAACCCGACCCACATACACAACCAACCCACACAATTCATGTAAAAATAACAACAATAAAAAAAACTAATCCAAACCGGTCGAGTTAGACGGTTTTGGCGGGTCCGGTCAGATTTTGTCCACCCCTACTTCCATTGTTGGATGCATACATGAGACACCTACTGATTTCCACCCCCACTTACTAAACCCACAACATACCTCCATTGTTGGATGCATACATGAGACACCTACTGATAAATTCTATCAAACGGCTGCAAACTAATTAGATGAAAAGTTACAATGAGATCGCATTTAAGGTGTACGATGGAAAATATTCTTGATGAAGCATTAATTATGTTCATCAATGGTCAACTACCAAATAATCAAATCTTGACAAAAAATTTCCACAATGCTATATTAAATAGGGAATCTTTCAAATTTTTATATGCTTTGAAGCTATATTTTGTCAAAATAGTACATAAAAGTAATCAAAATAAATGAATGAAGAATAATATGCAAAGTAATGTGAGCATGTTATATTTAACATTCTAAAATATTAAATTACAAGATAAAAACATTCAACAAATTGTAAATGCTAACCTCAAATTGAAAGATGAATCCACAATGATTTCAAGCTTGATATTGCAATGGTGAAGGAATAAAAAGCTTGTTTTTTGTGAGAAAATATCACTTGATCTACTCAACAAACAATAATGCTAAGTGTATGTTCCATTATTTACATCTTTTTTTTTTTTACAACCTTTTTGTTTTCAAAAAGAAATGAGCCGAAAAACAGTTTTTTCTTAAAGTGGTGAATAGTGTGTTGTCATGTGACACAATGTAAACAACAATGTTAAATATGATGTACATGTAACATGATTGCTCAACAAAATGTAATGAAATATTTTTTTTGGGTTAACAATTGTAGAGTCTTGATCTCCTAGGCACCAGGTTTAACTTATGTTAAGCACTAGCATATTAATTACCAACAAATCTTAATCATTTTAATGGACCTGCCATTATTCTCCACAACATTAATTCACATGCATGTTAAGTTAAAACTACAAGGGTAAGTAGGATTTTTTGCACCCAAAAAAGAACATTTTTAGCATCTTTACAAAAAGGTATATTATCGCTAAAAAAATTTACTTACTATACCACATTTTAACCACACCACATTTAAAATATATTTAATAAATACACCATAACAAATTTACAATTATATTCTTAATCAAACAAAAATAAAAAATAAAAAATAAATTAAGTATCCTAGTGTATTCACTATTCATCATCCCAATATTACTTCTCATTTTTCCCATCCTTTCCATCCATTCTGAATTTTCTAAAAGGCAAAAACTTGGTAGAAAGAAATGTTGTCAACATCGGTACTAGAAGAACTCGCTACAGGCGGCGGCTGCGACAAAGACACTGGTGTATTACTAGAATTTGACCATGGCACCACCTGATTCTTGACGTTCTCATCGTCTTCCTCTCCCTCCATGTAATCATCACTGTCACTATTGTACTCACACCATCAGTTTCACTTTCTTGAGAATCACCGTCTTCATCTCTCTAAGTCGTCACTTGATTTTCTGCACAGCAGCACAAGTGTGGCAAATGGAACTAGTCGACCCCTAGCTTCGTACTGACGACTTAACACAACATCGGAGATAGACAGACACTAAAGAGCTCATATTTTTATAGTTAAAATATTCAACCTTATTGATGAAAATAAATATAAATTTTAATTATGAAATTTGAAATAATTAAAATTTGTATTAAATCTCAAAATTAAAACCAAGACCAACACTGAAAAGGAATTAAAACATATTAAATTTGAATATTTAAAGCATTAATTTGATTTTCTAAAAAAATGCGAGTCAATTTATTAATAATTATAAAGATAACGATAACGTAGTTATAGAAAATTTGTATATTTTTCACTATGAAGTAGATTTTCCAGTTCGGAAACAGAATTAAAAAACTTTATACGAGAAGAAAGTTGGAAAACTTGAAAGTTTATAGAGAATAATTTGATTATAATGAATTAATATACAAGTGGATAAAATACGTGTTTATATAAACAAAATAATATCATAATCTTAATAGTTTGAGGAAGATAAGGGCTTGTTCTTTTTACCATTTTCAAACTATTTTCTGTTTTCAATTTTTCAAGACAGCGAAAACGCGTTTTCTTTTCTATTTTCGTAAACGCGTTTTTGAAAACAAGTTAAAAATTTACAAATTGTCGTTTTGGATATTTCAGTTATAATCAAGCCAAAATTTTCAAAACGCGTTTTGGGTGTTTTCAAAACAATTTTTCAAAATGCTCAAAAGAACACATTTTCAACAATCTCAAAATGGACACTCAAAACACAAAACCCATAATGAATTCAAAACTCAAAACACAAAATTGAAATACAAATAAAACAGCCCCTAAGTAATTAAAACTTACAAGAATAAGTAATTGAAAGCTTAAAATAACCAAAAAAAAAAAAAAAAAGATTCTAATTTATTATATCTGCTATAAGATTGTCCAACATTATTTTCCCCAACTTGAAGAAAACTTGTCTCGAATTTGATAGAAGGAGAAAATCAACCAATTAAGTGGAAAGAACTCATTAATTCATGTCATGACTAAGATTGAAGAAATATTAGTATCTTGATCTGCTTGATAAACATTCTCTATCGCATTTTCTGAAGTCAACTTTCTTGTACCTTGTTCATTTTATTTTCGTGATATTACTTCATAAATGAAGCATGGTTCAATTTCTAAGCCTTGAGTCCATTCTTGGAAGAAGTCACTAGTGTGATTTTCAGTTCTTTATGTTTATCATCTTCTGTTATAATGTCTAATGATGCCTCATCTATAATATATTAAATATCACTTCAAGTGAGAATCATTTTTTGGACGATTTTAGCTCTATTATAATTTAATTATTTTAATAATACCTTCCTTTTTGTTTTTTAATATGTATTTAATTTATTTAACTAATTAGTTACCATCAATGTACATGTATATTTGATATATTCATTTCGCATGTGTGCTTTCATTAATGTATGAATTCCCTTTATTAATTATCAATTAATTAACACTCACACTTATTTAATTAATACTCATATTTATTTATGCATTTTAGTGTTATTAATTTTAACTATAAGTTAATTAAAATTTCACATTCAAGAATGTATTTCATTATTCACGCTCATGTATGTTAATTAGCATTCAATTTTACTTATTTGAAAATTAAATAAATGATTTAACATTCATGCCCCGTATTCTCTGATATTAATTCGAATTTAATTAACATTTATACATATTCAAATATTACTTTTACAATACAACATTTAATAATAACGTGCAACGCACGTTCAACATGAACTAATTCGTTGCACGTTCAACGTGGATTAGTTCAATATAAAAAATTTAAAAGGGTACTCATAATCATACTGCCAATATTTACTTGTGCTTATGTAATTCATTGTCGTTGGGACTGGAAATAGGGTCGATGGCAATTTCATTCTCAATTTTTCAAGTTTTACTTTGACTCCTTCATAAATAAAAAGTACAAGTTTCATTTCTTTCTTTCAATTGGACATTGATGAAGTTCAACTTGTTCATTATCGGAGTACGGTTTGAGCTTATGGTCTTCAATTACTATTTCACTAGAATGTTTTTCATCCTCATACTTGCATTTATAGTCAATTTCCATGTACTGAGATCAATAGATTTTGAGGTTTCAATTTGCACATGTTTTTCAATGTCCATTGCAATATCATCGTCGATAACAATATCTTTTTCAACCTCATCAATTGTTTTATAAATCTTTTGCTATTTGTTTATAATAGTATTCAAAATTGCTTCTTAAATGGCATGAAAATAATCTTTATAATACCAACAAAACACAAGCATATTATCTCTATACTATGTAAGTGCATCACAATACCATGGTTATCCCCAAAGTGTATTACAATCGTCCATTTTTACCACATTACACATCTTGTAGGCTTTTCAATAGAAGGTGGAATTTTGAATACCTCAACATTCTGAATTTCTTGCTTCTCATTAACTAATGGAACTTGATAGTAGAATGACAATTTTTCCTTCTTCAAATATAATGCTTTCACCAACTCTTTAAAAACCATGTTCTCACTACACATATGGTTTATGATGATGTAGTATTGTTGATGGTGGATGCATCATGTCCTAAAAAGCACATTACACTTTAATTTGAGTTATTTTATATTATCACGGAGATCAATACAAAATCCTTGACAGCTTGTTCGGGCTCACTATTTGATCTTAAATCGCTAATATCTGAATTGATATGGTTGGGTTGGTCATGTGTCACAACTAGTCGTTGATCTGAAAATCGCATCTGACTTCAATGATGAGCACAACTGAAGTTTGTAGATATTTTGAATAATTTTGTTGATTCTGTCGAGCTGTTGCTCAATATTTTCAAACTCCCGTTCCTTTTTGATGGCTTGGACTCTACTACTGCTGTCCTTAGCCATTGGGCTAGACATAAACATTTACTCTCATACCGAACTGATGTGAGAATGAAAAAAAAATGGAAACAAAAACAAAAAAGTTCATAGAGAATAATTTCATGATAACAAATTGATGAATGAAAAATTTAAATTTTTTTTTTGTTTATATATGCAAAATAATATCATAATCCTAACATCTCAAAAAATATAAGCTCTCGTTTGGTGCACATTATTTTCAAAAGAATGCATTTTTTTGGTTGATGTGATGGGGAATATGTGGTTGAAAAAAAAAAGGAAAAGTTATTGATGTAATGGAAAATATTATTTTATTGAAGAATGTGTGGTTGAAAATGAGTAGAAGAATGAAAATGAAAATTTTAATGTGTATCAAACAGGGGCATATTTATATCTTACTAGCAATAAATCTATTGCAATGGAATTTGTATCAATGTAGATGTTACAGTATGTTTGGTGCATATTAAAATGAGTGATTGCATTTTTTGGAAATGATGTGATGGAGAATATGTGGTTGAAAAAAAAGGAAAAGTTATTGATGTAATGGAAAATATTATTTTATTGAAAAATGTATGGTTGAAAATGAGTAGAAGAATGAGAATGAAAAAAAAATTGTGGGCCAAACAGGGGATAAGTAATTAAAATTTGAAAGAAAAGTGTTGGCCTTGAAAAACGTAATGAGGATGTGGACAATAGATGACAGGTCCACCCACACCTACCCAAGCAACATTTTGATGAGTTTTGTTCAGAGTACCGGAAGGAAGCGAGGAAAACGTGAATACGGGAGATGCTTCACGACGTGAGATACAATCATTCGATCACCGACGAGTGAAACAAAAAATGATTGCGCTAACAACAATCATTGATCAAATACCTATAATTATCCGCTAGAGATCATGTTTATAAATATGGAACAAGCAAGATAATATATGAAGAATTTTTCCTCTTGAACATGTGTTGAAAAAGAAGCTTACAAGGCTATTTTGTATTTCTCCTTTTAGATTTCCCCCAGATCCTCGCTCATTTACAAAGACTTCCTATTTATAGTGTTTTGGCCGACGTGATGTCCATGAGATCAGAACCATGTGGCCTCATCTCATTGACTAAAATTCACATCACTGTCTATCATACAATAAATACATTGATGACGGGTCAGCTTCGGGAGCTTCAGAAAAACTAAGGCTTCAATTGGAGGAAGCTTTGTATTAGTCTTCTATGTGAAGAGTTTCGTCGTCTTCTCTTACCTCTTTAGGTAGCACTTCGGCTTAACATGAAGCACTTTGGATTTATGTGCTTGGGCACAATAGCTTCAATTATTCAATTTATCTCTTAAAAATTTAACAAATCGACTTTTTGCTGACTTTTCTTTCCACGTGGATTGCCACGTGACATTTTGACTTGAGCCTTGGTAGAGAGGCGTAACACTAGTCCCTAAATCTAGGCATGATTATTTATGTAATGCGTGGACTTGTATGTATATATAAAAAAAAATTGTTAGGGGGTGGTTTTTACAACACCATAATCGAGCCCACTCACATTAACACATGCAAATTCACACGTTTTGTCCAGAGTACCAGAAGGAAGCGATGAAAACGTGAATGCGGGAAATGCTTCACGAAGTGTGACACAATCGTTTGAGCATCGACGGGTGAAACAAAAAATGATTGTGCTAACAACAATCACCGATCAAATATCTATGATTATCCGCTAGAGATTAAGTTCATGAATATGGAACAAGCAAGATGATATATGGAGAATTTTTCCTCTTCAACGTGTGTTGAAAAAGAAGCTTACAAGGTTATTTTGTATTTTTCTTTTTAGATTTTCCCCAAATCTTTGCTCATTTACAAATACTTCATATTTATAGTATTTTGGCCGACATGGTGTCCGTTAGATTAGAATTACGTGGTCTCATTTTCTTGACTAAGATTTCACATCACTATCTATTGTACAATAAATACATTGACAGCCGGGTCATCCACCTTATACATTAGGGTGACACACCTGATATTCTTTATTACAAACGTTAGATCAATTATTCTTAAAAATTATCTATTAATCTTTTAAGAGTCAGCTTTAGGTTTGGGAGCTTCGGATGAACTAAGGCTTCGATTGCAAGAAGCTTTGTATCGGTCTTTTGTGTGAAGAGCTTCACCGTCTTCTTTGACCTCTTTAGGTAACACTTCGGCTTAATAGAAAACGCTTCGGATTCACTTGCTTTGGCCATTTAGACGTGATTCAACACAATAGCTTCAATCGTTCAATTTATCTCTTAAAATTTGACCAATCGACTCTTTGGTGACTTTTTTTTTCATGTGAATTGCTACGTGGCGTTTTGACTTGAGTCTCATTGGTAAGACGTAACAAAAAGTAATAAAAAACTTTTAAAAATAAATAAGTAGTATAAATAAGAAATAAAATCATACTACAAGAATAAATAATCCGTGCCCTACATATAATAAATTTTTTATACATCATTTTCACAATTTCTAAAAAATAAAGAGCACATAGCTCTACTCTTGAAATAATATCAAAAGGGATCAAATTTACTGCAAAAGATAACAGGAGGATCGACCCTTGTATATTTCCGTAATTTTCATCCGGTACGGAGGGGACTTTGAGTAATTATCCAAGAGAGAATTTCACTGGAGGGCACCAAATTTATAGGTAATTTCATTTTAGTTACTCAACTTTAATTTGCTTCGATTTAACCATTAATTTATATCTTTATTTCAATTAGATCACTCACTTTATATTTTTATTTCGGTTTTTCTACTATATCTATAACTATTATTAAAACTAACGGAATTCATGACTTGGTTAGCAGAATGGTCTAACGTGCTATTGAAGTTAAATTTGTGATCTGGTTAATAGAATTAATCAAATAAAAATATGAAATATAGCAACGTTAATTTCTAGCACCAAAAAAATCTAGCAACATTAGCGCAAAAGAATATTGAATTGAAAAAACTAAGTTGGATTAGAATTTCCATAAGATAAGTTACAAATTATGTGACCTTGAGGTAGATCGATTTGTCTAATATTGAAAAAGATACAAGTTAAATTGAAGTTGGATAACCAACGTGAAATAAATGTGTAAGTGAGTGGCTCTCACCCCAATTATCCAAGTATTTTTATAAACGCAGGGACGAATGCCCAGAAATTCAATCTTCCCTTTGTTGACAAAAATATCTATCATCCACTGATCTCTGGTTAATCACTTAACTAATCATGGTTTTGCCATAATTGACCTCGCGATTATACTTCATCGATCTGGTAATCGCTGATCGATCTTCAGTCATGTAAGCTTTATTCAGATGTTCTTTCTTAATTTTTTTTCTTTGCTAAATCGTAAATGTCTATTGATTTTGAGGTACAATCGAAATTAAATTGATGATTTGATTTTATTTCCTGAATCAGATGGTAAAGAATCTGAAGCTGTAAGCAGAGCAATCTATTGTGAGTTTTTTCGTCGTATATATAATTATTATTTTTATGTTGGCGCTTCTTATCAAGTTGTTTTTTTTAGGAAAAAAGTGAAAATCCTGGATTTTTAATGTTTAGATTTTCTTCTTAATTTTAATTGCGGTGAAAATTATATGTTTTTAATTTTTGAATATGATTATAAATCACCGTAGAAATGATTTGATTGCAGGACTAAGAATTGTAGATCTATAACGTGAGTATTTTCTGTTACTATGTTCTTTTGATTTATGATGATTGCAGATTATTAATTCCAATTAGAAAGTACTTTATCCAGGTGGATTTTTCTCAGTATGCAATAAAAAAAGTGAGGAAGAAACTGATGATTGTTTATTCTTTCTCACAGTTTATCCAATCAATCAGCCAACTAAATTTTGCACCTTTTTGAGGATCAAGGGCCTAAATTATTGTCTCATTTTCAATGGCTGATCGTCAAAATAACCATGTCAAAACTAGCAATACAAAGGCATCAGGAAGTTCAGCAAATGCATACACGATAAACCTTGAAAACTTCAGTAAAAGGTTAAAATTCCTGTACTCGCATTGGACTGAGTACAAGGATGATTTATGGGGTTCATCTGAGGTTATTGCAATAGCAACTCCTCCTCCGTCAGAGGATTTGAGGTACTTGAAGTCATCGGCATTAAATGTATGGTTGGTTGGTTATGAGTTCCCGGACACAATTATGGTGTTCATGAAGAAGCAGATCCATTTCCTGTGTAGCCAGAAGAAGATATCATTACTTGATATTGTGAAAAAATCTGCGCAGGATGCTGTGGGGGTGGAAGTTGTAATGCATGCTAAGGCTAAAAATAATGATGGAACAGCATCAATGGATGATATATTTCATGCTGTGCGTGCACAGTCGAGGTTGGATGGTCTCGATATGCCTCTTGTTGGTTACATTGCAAGAGAGGCGCCTGAAGGTAACCTTTTGGAGAAGTGGGACGAGAAGTTAAAGACTGCGAACTTTCAGCTCAATGATGTAACAAATGGTTTCTCAGATCTGTTTGCTGTAAAAGATGCTGCTGAAATTACTAATGTGAAAAAGGCTGCTTATTTGACTTCTTCAGTGATGAAACTGTTTGTGGTCCCAAAATTGGAGAAGGTCATTGATGAAGAGAAGAAGGTATCTCATTCTTCCTTAATGGATGATACTGAAAAGGTCATACTCGAACCTGCAAGGATAAAGGTCAAGCTGAAAGCAGATAATGTCGATATCTGCTATCCACCTATTTTTCAAAGTGGTGGAGAGTTTGATCTGAAACCAAGTGCATCAAGCAACAACGACAATCTATTCTATGATTCAACTAGTGTGATCATATGTGCAATAGGGTCCCGTTACAGCAGCTACTGCTCAAATATAGCTCGGACTTTTCTAATTGATGCCAGCCCTGTGCAGAGCAAGGCTTATGAAGTCCTCCTCAAGGCCCATGATGCAGCAATCGCTGCTTTGAAGCCTGGAAATAAGGCTGGTGATGCCTATCTAGCAGCTTTTTCTGTGGTTGAAAAGGAGGCACCTGAATTGGTTCCCCACTTAACAAAATCTGCAGGAACTGGAATAGGCCTTGAGTTTCGTGAATCAGGGCTCAGTCTTAATGGCAAGAATGACCGGACGTTGAAGCAAGGCATGGTCTTTAATGTGTCTCTTGGGTTTCAGAATTTACAATCAGAGACAAAGAACCCTAAAACCCAAAATTTTTCTGTTTTGCTTGCTGACACTGTTATCATTAGTGAAACTTCTGCTGAAGTTGTTACTTCTTCAAGTTCAAAAGCTTTAAAGGATGTAGCTTACTCGTTTAATGAAGATGACGATGAAGAAGAACAGCAACCTAAAGTCAAAGATAAGCCTAGTGGTTCTGTGCCAATCTTATCTAAGGCAACCCTCCGATCAGTTAATCACGAGGTATCGAAGGAGGAGTTAAGGAGGCAGCATCAAGCAGCTCTGGCTCGCCAAAAGAACGAAGAAACTGCTAGAAGACTTGCAGGTGGTGGCTCCGAGGGGACAAGTCGTGGTGTGGTGAAACCCTCTGGTGAATTGATTGCATATAAGAATGTCAATGATATACCTCCTCCTAGAGATTTTATGATTCAGGTTGACCAGAAACATGAGGCCATTCTTTTGCCTATATACGGCGTCATGGTTCCTTTCCACATTGCTACTGTGAAGAGTGTGTCTAGTCAGCAGGATACTAGTCGTACATGCTATATCCGTATAATCTTTAATGTTCCTGGTGCTCCATTCACTCCACAGGACTCCAGCTTACTGAAATTTCAAGAGGCTATTTATGTTAAAGAAGTTTCATTTCACTCAAAGGACCCCAGGCACATAAGTGAAGTTGTACAACTTATTAAAACCCTTCGAAGGCAGGTTGCTTCACGAGAATCAGAGAAAGCAGAGAGGGCAACTTTGGTCACCCAGGAAAAACTTCAACTTAGTGGCGCCAAATTTAAACCGATTAGGTTGTCTGACTCATGGATCCGCCCGGTGTTTGGTGGCCGTGGAAGAAAGCTTCCTGGTACCCTGGAAGCACATGCGAACGGATTTCGTTATGGAACTTCAAGGCCAGATGAACGTGTGGACATCATGTTCGGTAACATCAAGCATGCATTCTTCCAGCCCGCGGAGAAGGAAATGATTACTCTTCTGCACTTCCATCTGCACAACCACATAATGGTGGGAAACAAGAAAACCAAGGATGTTCAGTTTTATGTTGAAGTAATGGATGTGGTGCAGACAATTGGAGGTGGAAAGAGATCTGCCTATGACCCTGATGAGATTGAGGAAGAACAACGGGAAAGGGATCGGAAAAACAAAATTAATATGGATTTTCAAAACTTTGTGAACAGAGTCAATGATCTCTGGGGGCAACCTCAATTTAAAGCATTTGATTTGGAGTTTGATCAGCCCCTGAGAGAGCTTGGCTTCCATGGGGTGCCACACAAGTCGTCAGCGTTCATAGTCCCTACATCGAGCTGCCTTGTGGAGCTCATAGAGACACCCTTTGTAGTAATTACCCTCAATGAGATTGAGATAGTCAATTTGGAGAGAGTTGGTCTTGGACAGAAGAATTTTGACATGACAATTGTATTCAAGGACTTCAAGAGAGACGTAATGAGGATTGATTCAATTCCTACATCGTCACTAGATGGCATCAAGGAGTGGCTGGATACAACTGACCTGAAGTACTACGAGAGCAGGCTAAATCTTAACTGGAGGCAGATTTTAAAGACAATCACTGATGATCCCGAACAGTTCATAGAGGATGGTGGATGGGAATTTTTGAACTTGGAGGCTAGTGATTCAGATTCTGGGCATTCACAGGAGTCAGATCAAGGATACGTGCCTTCAGATGTACAATCTGAGTCTGCATCAGAGGATGAAGACGATGACAGTGAGTCACTGGTGGAGTCGGAGGACGATGAAGAAGATGATTCCGAGGAAGGCTCGGAGGAAGATGAAGGAAAAACCTGGGAGGAGTTGGAAAGGGAAGCTAGCAATGCAGATAGAGAGAAAGGGAATGAATCGGACAGCGAGGAAGACAGAAAAAGAAGGAAAATGAAAGCTTTTGGGAAAGCTCGGGCTCCTCCTGATAGACGACCCACTGGCAGACCAAATGGCACCCTCCCTAAGAAGGCCAGGTTTAGGTAAAGCTATGGTAAGGGAATTAGCTGCTGAAGTATGGATTACGTGTCACTGTGTTTTTGTTGGTATGCAGTACTAGTTTGCTCTTTGAGCTCTGTAAAATATGGGTTTCCTTGTTTTTCGTATCTGTATGAACTAATTAATTTAGCACTAGAGATTGCAAATGTCTTCTTTTGGTGGGGATTTTTTTTTTTTTAATCTATAATTTGGTCCATTTTTCAACAGACTCATTTTATATCACCGCACCATTTCCAGCCAACTGTTTTGTCCAAATTCCGATTTGCAGTTGACATTGCTTCTCGAAATCCAAAACCAGCCACATCTTTCTCGTGTCCGGATGTCACTTTGAATTGAGTTCTAAAGGTTTGATCATCTTGTTTACATCGTTTATTTTGGGCGTTAGCAAGCAAGAATCAGGACAATATCTTATCCTTTTGTGTGCTCAAAACCAACTATTTTTTTAGTTGCAGATTCAAAGGCATTAGCAACACAACTAAATAACATCAACATCATTTTCTACATCACAACGATGTTTAAGAACGAAAGTGTATCCTTGAAAAAATTTAACTCGGTTAGTTAATATACTTGTGGCTCAAACAAAGTTTGAAAATCAACTGTTGGAAGGTTTGACCTTTTTATTTTTGAAATTCGCCCTCCCATCCCAAACGAGACTCAAACCTATATCAGTTGAGTTGGTAAGTTTTCGCTCTTACCACTTTACTAGATCTTGATCTTCGATTTGATTGTTTGAGGATTAGAATGAAACATAAACTCTTTTGGGAACTAATAGTACTAGAAACTTTACGATTACATAAAACTCCTTATCATATGTAAAGCATACCTATTTAGTTTAATCAAAGTATCTCATTTAACATTCACGATTATTTCAGAAATCTTACAAGATCATGCGAGCCCAATGGAAGTCTTGACCAAATTTTGCTTAATATTGAAACTATTTTACTTATACCTGGCCGTATCTCAAAATGCAGTAAGAGGCGTACTGGTCAAGGAGGTTAAGAAGGCTCAACAACCTATCTATTTTGTGAGCAAGGTATTGCTTGACGCAGAAACAAGATATACATTGGCAGAACAACTCGCCCTTGCCCTGGTCCTGGTGCCACAAAAACCACGACAGTATTTTCAGTCACATCCAATCGTGGTGCTCACAAACTAGCCACTCAGACAGATACTTCAAAACCTAATGTTTCGGGAAGATTGTTGAAGTGGGCAATTGAACTTGGTGAATTTGATATAGAGTTCAAGCTCCGACCTTCTATTAAAGGACAAGTATTAGCGGACTTCATTCCAAAGCTCACACCGAGGCCTCGAGGACCAGAGGATATCTCGATCACTAAGGAGAACACTTGAGAAATATTCATTGATGGGGCATCAAACTCCTCGGGCTCGGGTGTTGGGATCATAATTAGTAGTCCAGATAAGCTGATTGAAATTCAGTGTGTGCTCATATTCGAATTTGAAGCAACCAACAATGAGGCGGAGTATAAGGCTATCGTCATTGCTCTTGAGCTTTCCAATAGCTTGGGAATTGAGCACATCAAGCTCTTTAGCGATTCAAAACTTGTGGTCGGGCAGATCAAGGGGTCATTCGAAAGAAAGGATGAGAAAATGAGCTTATACGATTTGAAAGTACATTATCTTTAGAGGCGATTAAAGGATTATGAAATTCTGAAGATTGCTCGAGTCGATAATGGTAAGGTGGATGCATTGTCAAGACTTGTTTTCATGGGAGTAGATGGACTTGACAAGACAGTCCACATCAAAATTTTGACAGAACCAAGCATAGGCGAGGAACTAAACGTCATGGACATCGATAACGAACCCTCATGGATGGACCCTATAGTTGAATTCATAACTAATGGGAACCTCCTCAAGGATCCAAAAGAAGCTAGAAGCGTCCGATCTAGAGCACCAAGATACTGCATGATCCAAGGAGTCCTTTTTTCCGCAGAAACTTTACACTTCCATATCTCAGATATCTCAGGCCTCTGAATTAGCACATGCTTCGGCAGAAGTTTACGGAGGAATATGTGGTAATCATCAAGGAGCACGAGCTATGGACTTCAAGCTTATAAGATACGAGTACTATTGGTCGACCATGAAGAAATATGCCTCATACTAAGTGAGAAGATGTGATAAGTGCCAGAGGCTCGGGAATGTCATTCATACTCCTATTGAAGAGCTCACCAACATACACTGTTCGGCCCCTTTCGAACAATGGTTAGTTGACATCCTCGGGCCCTTTCCAATAGCAAGAGGACAATTAAAGTTTGTTGCTGTGGCGGTAGAATATTTTACTAAGTGGACAGAAGCAGAACCTCTAAAAACTATCTCAGAGCCCAAGCTAAGGTCATTCATCTAGAAGTCTATTGTGTGCAGATCCGGGATACCCAAAGTGCTCATAACTGACAACGGGAGGCAATTTGATAATGTACAGTTCAAGAATTTTTGCACCAACCTCAAGATAGATCATCGCCTAACATCGGTCTCACACCCTTAGAGCAATAGCATTGTCGAAGTAACTAACCAAATTATATTATAAGACATTCACACTAGAATTGAGGGTGCTCATGGTAACTGGCTTAACGAATTAGCCTCCATATTATGGACTTACACGACTTTGCATAAAATAGCAACAGGTGAGACCCCATTCATGTTAGCTTTTGGGTTAGATGCCACAATCCCAATAGAGGTTAGCATACCCATAATGAGGTGTTTAGAACAAAGTATCGGGGATCACACTATGGAACATCTTAACCTCCTTGAGGAGACCAAGCTGCCCTACGAGTCAGCTCCTTTCAAATAGGACGACCATATATTTTAATAACAAGGTCAGACACAGGAGATTTAAGGCTGGGGATCTAGTGCTCTGAAGGGTAAAGGTCGCTGGTCATACCCAAGGAAAGCTTGACCCAGCATAAGAGGACCCTATGAGGTCATTAGGCAAGTTCGAGGAGGAGCATACATGTTGAGGGATATGTCTGGAAGATCGTTGCCAAGTCCTTAAGGTGCAAACAATCTCGAAATTTATTACAAGTAGTAGTCCTCACCTTGTCTATTTGGTTTAGTTAGTTTTATTTTTTATTTTATTTTATTTTGGGCTTTTATGCCCATGCACTTTTTTTTGCTTCATTTTTTTTCGGACTTGCACGCCCCTATACATTTTTTTAGTAGTTTATTAGTTAAGTTCTGCGAGCCCACACTTGTTTTCGAGTATAAGAAAGTTATATAAAGTAGCAATTGGGTAAGACGCAACAAAGTTTTTATCCAAGTGAATGTCTTGAAGACGTGCTACGAGTATGCATTTTAAAGACCTGTCACGAGCAGACACTACGAAGACATGCCACGAGCATGCTTTTTAAAGACCTGTCACGAGCTAGAACTACAAAGACATGACACGAGCATGCTCTTTAAAGATTTGTCATGAGCAGGTACCTCGAAGACCTATCATGAGCAGACACCACGAAGACATGCAACGAGCATGTTCTTTAAAGACCTGTCACGAGCATGCATCATTTTCAAGAATACTCGAGCACGATCATTCTAAAATACAATCTTGGATTCGGAAGTCCTCAGGATGATTGAGTCCTTGAGTGTGTCATCGCTAAATCCTGGTACAAATACATCGTTAGTCACTTTCCCATCAAATTTGAACTTGACGTCGAGCCCAAAACTTTATCAAAAAAGTTAATTAATTGTGTTGACATTGAGCCCAAGATTGTCAAAAAGTTAATTAATTATGTTGACATTGAGCCCAAGACTTTGTTAAAAAAGTTAATTAAATATGTTGATGTCAAGCCAAAGACTTTGTCAAAAAAGTTAATTAATTATGTTGATGTCAGGCTAAAGCCTCGATTATAGGCACAACCTCACATCTCGAGTTCAGTCCTTAGTATTTTGACTCGAACTTAACGTCAAGTCTAGCATTGTGTCTAATTTTCTTAGGTCTTACATCGAGCCTAAATACCAAATCGGTCGTCTAGTTAACAATAAAATGATTGAGACAAACACATACGAAAATATACTTCGAGCAAGGTACTTGGAAAAATTAAAAGCCATCGGGCAATGTACTTTGCAAAAACGAAGATTTACAATTTGTCAAAACATAGGGGTCAGGGCATTGCCTAGTCTATATCGTCATGATCGGGAGTTGGGCTAGACATTACCACATCGACCTCATCGTCGTTATCGTTGTCCTTGCCAGCCTCTTCGGTATCTGAAAGAATGAGACTTTCTACCATACCGGGTACTGACTTCAAGTAATCAGGCTGAACATTGGGAAGGTTGGCTCAAAGATAAGCTCTAACCTTTTTAAAGGCGCGAAATGTATGCCCATAAAGCATACTCAGCCTTCAGCCTGTCACATTCCTCAGACATCCGAAATTTTTCTAATGCTCGCTCCCTGGCCTCGGCTAACTTGGTGTCATGTTCTTTACATGCACGTTTGAGCTCCAACTTAGCTTCCTCAGCCTCGTCCTTTGCATCACTAATTTCATCCCGAGCTTTGTAGCTCGTTTCTGGCGTCATCGTGCTCTTTCAAAATGGCCTCGCGCTCAGCCTTAAAATCAGCCAATTTTTTATCCCTGAGCTCAACAGCTTGCACGAGCCTAGCCATTTTATGGGACTCATCCATCCCTTGCAATGAAAGGCCTCGGCCAACGCTCAGGGTCTATCAGAGGAATGAACATCTGTTCACATCGAGATAAATACATGAACTAAATTCAAAGCATAATCTAAACTTTTTACCTTCAAAGTGAGAAACTCGATGACTTCATCCCCTCGTCGAACCCCACATCTCCTCGATATTTTGCTACAATGCTCGGCACCAGGTGGTACAGCTCGAAGTCTTTGATGACCGAGGAAACTGAAGGAATGCAGTCATCCTCGAGGTCTGCGACCTCGGGGGTACAATGAGGATGAAGCTCTCTGGGCGATGAGGTCGGCTGACGTCCTGACCTCGGGCTGAATCACTTTGTCTAGGCTGANCTACAATGCTCGGCACCAGGTGGTACAGCTCGAAGTCTTTGATGACCGAGGAAACTGAAGGAATGCAGTCATCCTCGAGGTCTGCGACCTCGGGGGTACAATGAGGATGAAGCTCTCTGGGCGATGAGGTCGGCTGACGTCCTGACCTCGGGCTGAATCACTTTGTCTAGGCTGAGAATTTTCATGAGGTCCCCTTGCTAGTTCATCTCGCTTTGAGACTCGAGGTCTCTTCTTCCCTTTGGTCGGGGTGGTGGCCTGAGGCTGAGGTGCCTTGTCATTTGAGTTCATGTCACGTGTTTTATGCAACGTGAACTATACCGCAAGTGTACGGTGTCAAGTTTTGCAATATAGTATGAAAGTTAGGATGTCGAACCCACAGGATTGTAATTTAATTTTTATCAAGTAATCTAGACAAATGAACGATTGAATGATTTCATTTTAAACTAATCAAAAGTAAAATACTACGACAAAATTAGA
>CAIGRQ010077443.1:0-31760 GCA_903798375.1 Fraxinus sp. D2006-0159
CATTACTCCGAAACTTTCCAAAAAATCCCAAAATTTTGCCACTATTCAAAATCTGTTTTTGTGATCCCACTTTTCCATGAACTTTAAGTCATGTAGCACTGCATCAATATGTAATCTACAACTGTCTAATGGTCCAGCCTCCAATGAAAATGCATACAAGAAACAAGAATGAAAGAATTATAGTTTCTTTTTTCTTGTGCAAGCAAGATAGTTATTATGCTATGTTTTCTCAACCCTAACATCTTCTTAATAGAAGTGCAAGTGGGTTGGCCTGACACTTAAACTTAACCATGTCCAATGTTTAATTAGTCTAATTAATTACACTTGATCATTTCATTAATTAATCTGAATAATTAATTTGGCCTATTAATAAGTAACTCAATTAATTAATTTTCAACACTTAATAATTAATAAATAAATAAATATAATTGTTCTAATTTTCCTTTTGTGTGTGACCCATTAGAGTCTAACGATGTGTATTATTATTTTGTTCTAATTAAAATAAGATAAATTAAAATACCAGTTTGATTGATCATTAATTCACCTAATTTAATCAATTCACATTCGACGTCCAAGATTGACATCTAGAAATGTATCATGGCTATACACGTGATGAAAAATGTTGCGTAGTATGACAAAATCAAACTTATTCATTTACCGTGAAACTATAATTCCTTCATCAATATAATTCGATTAATTATAAGATATGAAAATGTGTCAATCTTGATTATCAATTATGTCTTTAATTCTACTCTTAATTCAATATAAGTCGAAAACTCCTTTTTGAAGTACAAGCACACTTCTGCTAAGGATTTTCTTATTAACTTAACTGAACAAAATGCATATCATAAACTTTTACTATTTAAGGTGACGAATCATCTATTGATCATTCACAACATTTATATGATTCTTGGCATACTTGAACGATACAATGTTAGCTACTCTTGATTAGAGAAACATCCAACATCACCAAAGTATGAATATCCCCATATAAGACACTATGTGATAGCCCAAGAATAACTAATCAAGAGGGGGTAAATTGGTTTTTAGAACTTTTTTGAAAAATAAACTTAAATCAAGTTAGTTAAGAATATGTTGCTCAATTAATAATAATCGTATGCAAAAAAAACAAAAAACAAAAAAACAACCAAGTAGATCAATCAAATAATAAATGTAAATGGAATAATAATAAGTAAAAGGGCAGAGATGATGGAAACGATATAATTGTGGAGGTTTGATCCAAGGCAATGATCGACATTTTCCGTTACTAAGCTCTCTGACATGAGCAAGGTTTTTTTTTTATAACATTGATTGACTTATGGTGCAATTTAACACTTTACAATGCTTTTCGTGATTTACAAATAAGGAGCACCGATCTTTATACAATATTAAGCTTTACATGACTTCATTATAACCCACACTATTGAGGTTTAAGGGATCTCAATATGACACATACTATTGAACTTTACGAGACCTCGATATGACCCACAAGTATAACAAAATGATTTTACAATGAAACTCCTCTTGTGATAAATGATACAAATGAATTAAATACTAAGAGAGCTTAACACTTCAATGAATAACAACAAATAGTAGCTCAAGTGCTAGACGAAACAATCTGATGAATATGATAATAAAAAATCATATTCCATCAATCAAAACTTTACAATGAGAAGATGAAGAAGATTAAATGTTCGTTAAGTTCAAAAATCTTCTCAAAATATTTCTTTATTTTAATGAGTGATAGTAATAAATTAAGTTCTAAAAGAGAGATACGAAACTTTGATGAATATGTTAATTAAAAGTTTGATTCAATCAATCAAAGTGTTCAATATGAAGAAGTAGAATGAATAGATATAATGTAAGTTCAAAAACTTTCTTCAAAACATATCTCTGTTTTATGAATGATAGTAATAAGTTAAGTACAAAAAGAGATATAAGAAACTTTGATAAATATTATGAAAAAAGTTAGAATCAATCAAAGTTTTTGATACAAAGAAATAATTGAAATGAATAAAATATAGGTTTAAAGAATTCTCTCAAAATATATTTCACTTAATACTCATGAAACTCATTAAAAAATGAAAAAAGTGAGGGCATTTATAAAGCTCAAAAAAACAAAACACTCTGTCGAACCGAACAACCAACCGGACATCCGTCCTTGGATCCAGATGACCAACCAAAATAGCCGTTATGCTTTTGAAAGCATAACGGTAAAAAATTCGACCATTGCAACAACATGATGTCCATCAAAACTATCTAGGATTTCAGACAACCAATCCGGATGTCCAACTAGTTCGACTAGTTTTCCCCTTTTTGTCCCGGTTTAACCGGATTTGAATATTTTGACAAATGTAGACTTTTAGAATGAGTTTTTAACTAGTTTTCAAGGTAAATGATGTTTGATCTAAGTTTTAACATCAGTTTGAAAATCAAATTTACTTTTGATCAAAACATTCTATGCAAGCTATGATTAAAATAACTTTTAGTTCACAAAATGATTTATGAGCTTTTATTAGTCATTGCTAAATAGTAAAGCATTAGTACCTTTATATTTGAACTAAGAAATCTCATCTTTGATCTTGCTTTGAAATTTAGCTCTTGGGCTTTCGTCGTGATCTGTATTTGACGTTTGGCTCTTAAGCTTTTGATATTGATTTTTCTTTGACGTTTGTCTTTTAAGATTTTTTTTTTTTTTTTGAAGGACTTGTCTTGAATGTATGAACTCGATATTGAGCTTCTTCATGCGTTCGAATTGTGATAGTCTTGTTTTGATATTTTGACAATAATCCATCAATTTATCATTGGATGTTTTGAAAACTATAACCACTTAAAGTTCAATTATTATTAAACAAGATTAACTTGTTAGTTATAATTAAAAATTTAAGGTTATAATCAACAATAGGTCAACAATTTCCCTATTTTTGATTATGACAAACAAGATGATATGTAAAGTAATATTAACAAAGGATAAGGAATAAAAATATCATATTTAAAGCATATCCCCTATCTTTTAAGACCAATTATCATCCATTTAAAACATGTCAAATAAAAGATGATTCAAAATATTTCATTCAAAGAGTATCATTTAATCATTCAAAGCATATCATCTCACTCATCGTCCCCCTTTTCAATGCTTTTCAAATCATCTTACTCAATTTCCCCTTTTTGGTATAAGTAAAAAGGTAGTACGTATAAGAGCAAGAGTATGACATATAAGATCAAAACTTTAAATCAACCAATAATATTATTCTCCTCAATTAAGCACAAAATGCCAAATATATGCAAGTTTAAACAAGAGGATAATCATGACATTTATAGAAAAATACAAATCAAAGCATGAGTGATGAAATGTCAAAAGTATAATCAAAAAGGTAAATTTTATATAAACTTCAACCAATAATGCGTATAGAATCAATCATGTAAGAGTACAATTTGCCACATACTTCAAATACTAGAGGTTTAGTAAAAATGTCGATTAATTGATTTTCCATATTCACAAAATCTAATACAATATCCCCTTTTTGGGTACCTTTAGAATACCATAGACGTAACATCTTACTATCACTAAGTTATCTTAAAATTCGTTTTACGTCACTAAGGTGTGATTCTTGAGTATTAAGTTGAAATCTAGTACATAATCACACACTATACATAATATCGAGTCTACTTGCGATGAAGTAAAGGAAAGATGAGATCATACCTCGATATTTTGTTATGTCTATGGAAATACTTTGATTATCTTTGTCCAATTGGATTGATGAACTCATTGGAGTGTTCATTGTTTTCAACTCTTTCATTTCAAACTTATTGAGTACGTCTATGATGTATGATGTATTTTGTTTGACTCCATTCCTTAGGTAGGGATTGATCACTTTGTAATTCAAAATATTCTTCTTTATCTTGTTGCATATTTGTTTCTTCCTCATGTCGATCTTCGACATCTTTAGGATCATCCTAGTTTTGATTTTGGATATTCATTTGCTCAAAAAGAATTTCCAAACATGTATCATAACAATACCTTTCTCTTGATCAAGAGAATTAGCTTCATAACAAATTATATGTATAATTCCAAACAACTAAAGTTCTTTTATTGAAGACTCGATAAGCTTTTCTAGTAGATGAATAATCAAGAAAAATTTCAATATTGAACTATGAATCAATGTTTTTCAAAATTTCTCTTAGTTTTTAAGATAAAACATTTGCAACCAAATACTTTAAAGTAAGCGAAATTGAGAACTTAAATTTTCAAAATCTTATATGGAGTTTTTGTTTTCTTTCGACTCGCCAAAACTCTATTTATAACATAGTAAGCGGTGTTAATGGTTTTGGTTAACAAATATTGTGGTAAACCATTTGCAAGATCCGAGCTATTTCTTGTGATGTGCAATTCTTCCTTTTACTACGCTATTTTGTTGAGTTCTAGGAGTTGAAAAATTATGTTCATAATTATAAGTTTTGCAAAAATCATCAAAAATAATATTTTTCAAGATTTTCTACCATGATTACTCCAAATTGTAGTAATAGTGTACCCCTTTTCATTTTTGAACTTTTTTACAAAAAATGTTTAAATGCATTCAAAGCTTTGTCCTTTAGATTCAAAAATAGGACTTAAATAAATTTAGAAAAGTCATCAACAATGATGAAAGCATAATGTTTCCATATGGAGAAGTTATAAAGATCTTGTAGTTGAAGAATATTATTTTTATTTGAAAGAGCTCTTCACTTGTTTTCCAAAATCAAATGCATTTTTCTCAATTTCAAATTTGGCAAACCACTAACAAAATAATTTTTGAAAAATCTGAAAGTAGGTCCATGCAAACATGGCCTAATCTTATATTCCACAACCAAGTATCATCTTTTAAACTTGATAAACATTTTTCTCCTCTTTCAAATTCAATGTTTATGACATAAAGATCTTTATTTCGGCTTCCTATTACCTCTTTTGATTAGCATCCTTAGTAAAGCATTTAGAACTAAATTTGACATGATAACATTTTTCACATAAATGTTAAGCATGTTTGAGGTTATCAACTTATAAAAACACTTTCAATAGACGGAGATGAAAAATTATCAATATTCTCAATGCCAATGATTTTTCAATTTGACATTATCTCCAAAACTAACATACCACCATCCTTCTTTTTGAAACTTAATAACAAAGTTTGATTTCTGATCATGTGCTTTGAGTATTCACTATCTAAGAACCATTTGTCTTTTATTTTCTTTGGTACCTACAAAATTAATTCAATTTTTGCTCTTTGGTACCCATACAAGCTTAGGTTCTTGGTAGTTAGTATTAGTAGACTTTTGAATCCACTTGAACAAAGAAATTTTTGAGAGACTTTTGTTTTAAAAATAGTTTGTATCTAATTCCTCCTTTATCAAAAGAACATTTTTGTTTACTAAGCATTAAATCAAAATTTTTCTTGTATTGAATAAATTTGTGAACAATTAAAAAAATTTCTTGTAAAGAGGAATTCTCTTTAATTAAAGAATCGTAATTGACTTTTTTCATTTTTCAAAATCATTTTAAATTTCCAAAAGTTTATTTACCTCTTTTTCTAGTAAAAAAAAGTTCATTTTGAGAATAAAATGATTTAGAGTAAGTTTCTCAAAATTTTCAAGAATTTCATCATAAGAGATAGATAATTCATCATAAAAAAATTTTCATTTGAATTTACCTCATTTTCAATAGCCATGAAGCAAGTGTTGACAGTTTCCTCATCTTTTATCTTCTTAAGGTCATCATCACTCTCATCCCATGTTGCTTGGAGTGATTATTTTTTGATAAATCTCTTTTTTTTTTTTTGAACACTCGGTTCTGTTGTGACAGGGTTTGTCACAATCATAGCAAACAATCTTATTACACTTCTCTTCACCCTTTTCTCCTTTCTTTTGAAATTGCCAATTGTTGCTAAGATGCCTCCAATTTTTTACAAGAAGAACTTGTTTATCTCTTCTTTGGTTTTCCTCATTTTCTCCTTCATCTCGGTATTATTGAGCTCATAAGTGATCAAAGTTTCATAGAGATCTTCCCATGGATATGTGTTGATATATTTGGTGTTTTCAATCAACATCCTTGGTGAGCTCCAATCCTTAGAGAGAGACCTAAGCATTTTACTCACAAGTTCACTGTTAGTAAGTTTTTTATCAAAACCTTTGAGGCTATTAATAATATCGATGAACCGAGTAATCATATTTACAATATCAAAAGCGGTTTCCTTCACAATATCAACAATATAGGTTCGTTTTTCTTTCATAAAGAAATTCTCAAATTCCGTAACCAAAAGGTTTATTTTGGTTTCCTTTACTTTTTTAGTACCCAAGTCAGTAACTTCTTAAGGTATACCCAATATCAAAAGCAGAATCACATGTACTAATACAATTAAATTCATTTCTAACTAAAACACAATAAAGTAAATTTTTGGCTCTAACGTTCAGCGATAATTTTCTTTTTATCTTCATCATCGTACCCCTCTCTAGGTTTTTGGATGATTTGATCCGATTTACCAACGACGTTAATAACCTTTTTAGGTACATAGGGACCAAATTCAATAATTTCCTAAACATTATAGTCTATTGATTGAAGATAAATCGATTTTCTAACTTTTCAATAATTATAATGTTTACCATCAAAGAAGAGAGGAAGATTTGTAGAATGCCCCTCATGATTTTGAAAATTGTGTTTAGCCATTACTTAAGATTTTTAAATCTTTAAATTCAAAATGAGCACATTGCTCCAATACTAAATGATAGCCCATAAATAACTAACCAAGAGATGGTGAATTGGGCTTTAGAACTTTTTCGAAAATAGAATTAAATCAAATCAGTTAAGAATACATTGATTAATTAGTAATAATCGTAAGCAAATAAAAAAAGGTAGATCAATTAAATAATAAATTAAACGGCATGGCAATAAGTAAAAGGGTAGAGATGATGCAAACGATATAATTGTGGAGGTTCAATCCAAGGAAATCATATAGTCTCTGTCACGAAAAAGACGTTTTCAGTATATTGATTGATTTATGGTGCAATTCAACCCTTCACAATGCTTCTGGTGACTTACAAATAAGAAGTATTGTTCCTTATACAATACTAAGCTTTACGGGACTTCAATATGACCTACACTATTAAGCTTTAAAAGATCTCAATATGACCCACAAGTATCACAAAATGATTTTACAATAAAACTCATCTCTTGATAAATGATACAAATGAATTAAGTAATAAAAGAGGCTGGCACTTTAATGAGTAGCAACAAATAATAGCTCAAGTATTAGATAAGAAACTTTGATGAATATGATAAATAATTAAAAATTAGATTCAATTACTCAAAATTTTTCAATGAGAAGATTAAGAATAATTAAATGCAATTTTAAGTTAAAAACATATTCTCAAATATTGCTCTCTTTTAATTATTGATAACAATAAATTAAGTTTTAAGAGAGAGAGAGAGAGAGAGATGATAAAGTTTGATAAATATGATAATCAAAAGTTTGATTCAATCAATCAAAGTTTTTAATATGAAGAAGTCGAAAGAATAGAAGCAATGTAAGTTCACAACTTTTCTTCAAAATATATCTTTTATGTGAATGATAGAAATAAGTTAGTACAAAAGTAGATACGAAATACTTTGACGAAGGTGATGAAAAGAGTTTTAATCAATCAAAGTAAAGTTTTTGATATGAAGAATAAATGAAATGGATGCAATGTAGGCTCAAAGAACTCTCTCAAAATATATCTCACTTAATGCACTTAAAACTCCTTAAAGAATGAAAAAATTAAGGGTATTTGTAGATCTTAAAAAGCAAAACACTCTGTTAAATCAGACAACTAACTGAATTCCATCATTGGATTCGGACGATCAAAATAGCCGCTATGTATTTGAAATCATAACGGTCAAAAATTCGATGGTTGCATCCATTGGATGTTCACATGATCCAACCGAACATCTGCTAAAACACTTTGGGATTTCGAACAATCATTCTGAATGTTCGCCGCCTCTGTCTGGACGGTTGTCCAGACGGATGCCTGAGGTATCAGCCGGTTTGGCTGATTTTTTTCCTTTTTGACCCCTTTTGATCCGATTTGAATGTTTTGACAAATTTAAACTTTTGAAATGAGTTTTTAGCTAGTTTTGAAGGTAAATTATGTTTTAAAAATATAATATAAGTTCAAACATCATTTTGAAAATCAATTTTACTTTTGATTAAAACATTTTATGCAATTGATAATCAAAATAGTTTTTAGTGCACAAAATGATTTTTGAGCTTTTATCATTCATTTATAAAGATCAGAGTATTAGTACTTTTACATTTGAACTACGAAATATAGTCTTTGATCCTGTTTCGAAATTTGGCTCTTGGGCTCTCGTCTTGATCTTTATTTGACATTTGGCTCCTAAACTTTTGATCTTGATTTTTATTTGATGTTCGTCTTTCAAGATCTTTTCTTGAAGGACTTGTCTTAATGTAAATTCAATCTTGACATTCTTCATGATTTCGATTTGTGATAGTCTTGTTTTGATATTTTGACGACTATCTATCAATTTATTATCAGATATTTTGAGGTTATAATTTATTTATTTGTTATAATCGAAACTTTAAGGTTATAATCAATCATAAATCACACTATGATGACATCAAGTCAAATGACCAATTCCACTACCGAACGTTAAATTAACTACTAATACTCACATAGTTATCCATGTGGAATCTCCCCAATGGGGTCTCCAATGTTTCTCCCTTTCGACGAAACATCCACATGTCCATATAAATGTAACTACATTTTAACTTGTGAGATTAACTACTCACTTCATAAGTAAGAAATGCAACACAACTGTTCTAGTCATAATCAAGATATCCATATCTCGTTATTACTTACAACTACTATTAATTTAAGATTCAGTCATATGCAATTTTTTTTTTTTCACAATTCACAAGTCTTTGTGATTAACAAGTATCAACACTTAAGTCTACAGACTCTTTTAATTTAATTTAATTTTTCAGAATATTAATTCAATTAAATAATCGATTTTCCATAAATATTAATGCATTAATCATATTAAAAGCGTTTACGTCCAAAATCAATTGGACTTAGGGCATGACACTTACAGTTCGGTGGCCGGGATGTCATATAATTACCGATGCTTTTGCAGCCAGTTCCTTCACCATTGGACGCTTCATTGATGAACTGTCATGGCTGCCAGCAACTGGTGTCAATTTTTCATCTGGTTTAACAAATTAACACCCCCACCCCCCCCACCCCCCCAATTGGCATTGAAAGTTGCTGATATTGTATTAATTATTCTTAAAGTTACTTCTATACACAAACATAAAAGTTTTAGCTTTGAAAATGGTAGTTTAAATGTAAGATAGATCAAGAACAGCAGATTGGATGGTTTGTTTTACATTAGCTGGGCTACAATTGTACAATTTTTTATTTCCTTTTATTTCTTGTGTCTTCAAGTCGTACTTTTAACCGTCAAAACTGATAAATGGGACTGTTTTCTGGCATGTGAATTCTTTAATTGCAGAGTCAGCCGACCGTAACAAAAATGATTTTAATGTTTGATTTAGTCATGATTTATCACACGGATGGACTATTAATCAATCACTACTTATGGTTTATCAACCATGCGTCTTTCTATGTAAAGTGTTTCTCTTCCGTTGTCTATTTATATCAGTGGTGTGAAATGAAAATCCGTTTCCATGATCAATCTTTTCTATGGTTGTCAAACTGAAATGAAAGAATTCCAACTTTTTCTCCATAATGACTGGTTAATTGGCTATTATTTTCGTTTAAATCACACGTTCTACAACAGAAATAACTACCTTTCAAATTTAGACCATGTATCATGTTCCTCCATCTAATAAGGTGTTTTCCATCGTGACTCTCCAATGAAATATTACCTGAGCTTTTCTTAGCTTGGGAGGAGAGGGTCAAGCTACCCTTTCAACCCTTCTCCAATTCATTGTCGATTTTTGGCATATTAGCTGAAATACTTTTAGGATAAGAAGTAATTTGGATCAGTTTTTGATCATGGTGGATGATCATAAGAAGAATGTCGTTGCAATTGGAATCTGTTCAATACTCCTGGTTGCCATGGTGGTTGCTTTTATAGGCACCCATCATGATGGCAAATTTGACGGTTCAGATAGCAAGGATGCATCCGAACCCACGAAAACCAGTCAGACGATGAAAGCCATTCAGACGATATGTAAATCGACAGATTATCAAGAAACTTGCGTTGATAGCCTCAAATCATCGGACACGAGCAACCCGAAAGAACTCATCGAGCTTGCTTTCAAGGTAGCTATGAAGTATATTAATGAGGCTGCTAAGAACTCGACAGTCCTTCAAAGCCTTCAAAAGGATCCGAGGGCAAAATCCGCTCTTGACAGCTGCCACGAGCTTGCAGAACGTGCTGTCAACGACCTCCAGAGATCGTATGATAAGTTTAAGGCTTTCGATGCAAGCAATTTTAACATCATGCTTTCTGACATAAAGGTCTGGCTTAGTGGCGCCATCACGTATCAAGAAACATGCTTAGATGGCTTCGAAGATGTCCAGGGAGATGCAGGAGAGAAAATGAGAGACTCATTAAAGACAGCCATGGAATTAACCAGCAATGGCCTTGCAATGGTTACTGAAATCTCAACGGTGCTCGATTCCTTGAACGTGCAAGGATTTAATAGTCGTCGTCTCCTTTCAAAAGACCTGCCTGATTGGATCGACGTTGAAAGACGTGAGATCCTTCAAGCTCAGCCACAGCAGATCAAGCCAGACCTTGTTGTGGCTAAGGATGGGACAGGAAAATATAAGACAATTAATGAAGCCATGAAAGATATCCCCAAAAAAAGAAACAAGGCTTTTGTTCTTTACATTAAAGAGGGTGTTTATGAAGAAAAGGTGCAGTTCAATAGCAGTTTGATTAATTTGATAATTATTGGGGACGGTCCAACCAAGACGAGGATAACCGGTAATTTGAATTACATAGATGGAACTAACACCTACCATACAGCAACAGTCGGTACGCCTGAATTCAATACATTTTTAACAAAGTAGAACATAAAATTGTATTTATGTTGTTTATATAATACAGAAATAATCTATTTCGCGCAGCCGTACAAGCTGACAATTTCATGGCCAAGGATATTGGATTCGAAAACTCTGCTGGTCCAGAAAAGCACCAAGCTGTTGCATTGCGTGTTGGAGCCGACAAGTCATTGTTCTATAATTGCCATATGGATGGCTACCAAGACACCCTTTATGCACACACCTACCGTCAGTTCTACAAAGATTGCGTTATTTCAGGAACCATCGATTTCATATTTGGAGATAGCGCTGCTGTTTTCCAGGGCTGCACAATGGTTGTGCGGAAGCCAATGGACAACCAGCAATGCATTGTCACAGCACAAGGCAGGAAAGAAGCTCGCCAGCCTACAGGAATTGTACTCCAGAACTGCACAATCCAGGCTGATCCTGTGTACTATCCTGTCAGGAACAAGATCAAATCATACCTTGGCCGGCCTTGGAAACAATATTCCAGGACCATAATCTTGGAATCTTTCCTGGATGATTTGATCCAGCCTCAAGGATGGCTTCCTTGGAATGAAACATTTGCTCTTGACACACTTTTCTATGCGGAATTTAATAACAGAGGCCCTGCTGCTGCTAAAACACAACGGATTTCATGGCCTGGTGTCAAGGAACTTCCGGCCAACAGGGTTCAACGATTTACGGCTTCTCAGTTCATTGATGCGGATATATGGATACCATCCATGGGGGTGCCTTACGCACCTGGATTTATATTGCCAGTTCCGAAAGAAGATCCAAGGGTTAAATATTCACCCATTTCACCCGACGAAAACAAAGATTTAGGGAGAGAAAGGGAAAGAACTTCATTTGTTAACTCCCCCGACAAAAGTTCTGATCCTGAAACTGATTTGGAAAAAAGTAAGGCTCCTGCAGTGGCTCCTAGTCCCGATATAGCCTCGTCGCCTCAGCTGCAAAATTAAAATGAGCACTTTAAAAAAAAAAAAAAAAAAAAAAAAATATTATTTTCACTGGTATAAATGTTTTTCAGAGAATACTAATATAGAATTTTCTTCCTGTTGCATTTGATCATATTACCTGCAATTGTAGGAAAATGGGATTTAAATAAATTGTGTATCGACAAAAATATAATTTATTTTTTTAGAATAATAGATACACGTGTTTAATGAATAACATGCTTTGTGAAAAACTTTATATTCTTTGACATTTTTCGGTGTTCTTCGAGAACTCAAAACTGTAGAATTGTGTGGACACTGATAAGTGCATTTTATACATTCATTCGGGTTCTAAAATATAGATATTTCGTATTTCTTTTAATGAAATTATAGCCCTATTCATTATATAATGTGTTATTAGATGAAAATCGATGAATAAAAGTGGAATTGAAGTAAAGAAGCGGAAAATCAGCAAAAATGGGGCAAGATCCAAAGTTTGGGGACTAAACTTTAAATATTCAAAAATTGTAGTGGACCTCATGATGAAAATTCGAGAATACTAGGGGTCAATTAGATGCAATTAGAAGTAAAAATGAGTGAAATATGATCAAAATATGGACACAACAATTTTCAATCGCTTAAGTGTGTTCTAGATTTTTAGCTCAAGATTGAAACCCACTTTTGACCTGTTAAACGTTCGAATTGGGAAAACATCTATTTCAAGTAAAGTTGTAGTCCTTTGAGTTATCTTTACAACTCAATTTGAATTTCCTCAATCGAATATCGGGAGATCATTTTATGATAAAAATACTAAAAGAAGTGTAATGCAGATTTTCACTCAAAAAGTGGAGCCGAGACGCTTCCAAATCGCACGATACAGGGTCAAGTGCCACAACACCACTCCCATAGCATTGAGGCACTGCCTTGATGTATCTAGGGCACGTTTTTGGCCCGTTTTGAAATCCATAAAAACTCTACATTAGACACAAACATGAGGAGTATAAATACAAGTTTTTAACACTTTCGAGATGATTCCACACATTGAGAGACACAATATACAATTTGAAAATTTGAGAGAATTTCAAAAGGAAGAAAAATAAGAAATCAAGATTGGAGTTAAGAAGTGAACTTTGTGCAAGATTCGTCCTCTTTTCTCCATCTCAATTTAAAATCTAGTGATGTACTCAATGAAAACCTTTAGCGTTTCTTCCATTATTATGAGTAGTTAAGTTATCTATTAGTGCAACAATGTAATCTTTTGAAACCCTTTATTTATCTTATTCAAGATTCAAGTTCTTTCATTATTTATGAGATGATTTTAATTATGTATTTATTATATTGAATTACTTGATCACTAATTTAATGATTTTGTGAATTTATTACAAATCGAAAGGTGAGTATTAGATTTAGACCACATATTAAAATTTGATAATTTAGTATAATGTTTAGAGATGCCTATACTAATTGTTACGGTGTTATATGAATTCTTGGAACTAATATTTCGTTTAACTAAACTTGATTCATATAGAGATATGTGATTCAATTAGCTAAATAGTTTCAATGAGAAATCGATAGGAGTAAATTGAATACAATATAAGAACTTGATCAACCACTACACTAGGTTATAAATTTTGAATAAGATTTAAATGTGATCAATATGTGAAATTGTTAACCCAAATTTTAAATTGATATCTGTGTGCATCCAATTATTTTCAAGTAGTTAGATAAAAAATTACAACACATCATAACTCTTTGTTTGCTTTCGTCAAATAGTTTTTAGAAATATTAAATTAAGTATTAAAGTATAGTTTTCATGAGAAAGAAAATCCAGACTCAAAGGTCACTATATCACTTGTTACGATATCATACACTTACAATATAAAAAATATAAAAAGTTTTTGGTGTCACTGTCGGGAGCTATTTACATTTAGTCTTAATTTATTTCATTTTTTATTGTTATTCGATTAGTTTATTTTCCTCTATTTATAGAAAAATGTGTTCGTTGTATGCTCTGTACCCATGGCGACGATTTATAACCGTTTGATCTGAAAATAGAACGAATATTCAGACAAAGACTCGTAGAACAAAAAATAAAAACGGAAACGGAAACATCATATGGCTAAAGATCAAAATATTCATATTCCTATAAAGCCAGTTGGACAAATAGCGAGATAGTAACGGTACCATAAAATTAGCAAAATGAGTGAGTGGAGAAAAACGAAGGAGATTTACGAAGACTTGCCAATCTCCATGTTCCGACGCCCATAGCAGCGCGGTCCAGTATTGTATATCCAGATTTTGGGGTAAATAATTTTCAGATAAATGCATATTGGATCAATTTAATTAGCATCACTCTCCAATTCTACGAGTTACCTCATGAAAATCCGAATGCATATATCTCCAGATTTATCAAAATTTGTCAAAATGTTTATGCTCCAAGAGTTAATAAAGATGCTATCAAGCTACGTTTATTTCCTTACACATTGAGGGATGAAGCTTTGGAGAGATTAGATGGTGAACCTCATGGAAGCATTACTACATAAGAGGAACTGACTAGAAAATTCTGCAATAAATTCTTCTCCCCGGCAGATGTAGCAAAACTTTGATTGAAAATTAGAACTTTCCAACAAAGATGGAAAGAGTATCATGAGGCATGTAACATATTCAAGGGACTAATGAGAAAGTGTCCAAATCATGGAATCTCCATAGGTAATCAAGTGCGATAGTTTTACACCGAACTTTTACCAGTGTCAAAGGCTCAGGTGGATTCCTTTGCTGGTGGATCAATCATAAGCAAATCAGTTCAATGTATGGACTTGTTTGAGTTAACTGCCACTACACATTGAATGTTCTCATAAAAAAGAGTAGTACCATAGAAGACAGCTGGAATTTATGAATTAGACCGCACGACTTTCACCAATGCACAGACTATTGTTTTGACAAAGCAAGTAGACTTGCTTGTAAAATTGCAAAGACATGGGAAAATGCAATGATGGTCAGTTCCACATGTGTGAGCTGTGAGAGAAATCATGTTACAGAAAATTTCTTGATGTTTGCTTATTCGGAGAAACAAGTAAACTTTATTCAAAATGATTCCTGTAATTTCTCCACATAAGGGAATAATTTCCAACAAGAAAGAAGACCAAGTTCTGGGGAGATGACTCATCAATATGTACAGAAAATAAACAAAGTATTCCAATAAATTGATACTAATTTTCAAAATCAGCAAATGTCTATCAAGAAGTTGGAGACACAGATTGGTTAGATAGCTCAATAGCTTGCAGAACGCCTATAGGGATCATTTCCAAGCAATAAAATGACAAATTCTGATGAACAATAAGATTAGTAAAAAACGATCCACCTAGGGTTTCCATAAATGTTAAAGCATATGTACCTTCACTTCCATTTTTCCAAAGACATCGAAAAAAGTCGACAAAGGAAAATGTTCATGCTATAACTACAAGGAGTGGGGGGGGTACAATTATCATATATTACTGCTAAAAAGACCAGAAAGAAAAGATGACCAGGAAAAGGTTGATGAAGCTGCAATGGAAGAAAAATTTGCAGTAACCTCAATTGAGAATGAAGAAAGTATAAACAGATCTACTATCAAGGCACCTATTCCAGTTAAGGCTTATATGCCTTCCATTCCTTTTCATCAAAGGCTCAAAAAGAGCAAAAAAACACAAAATTTGAAAAATTTCTTGAACAAAGCTTACATGTCGCCCATCCTTTGCATCGGAGCTCAGAGAGAACAAATAAGACACAAAATTAGAAAAATTTCTTGATGTTCTCAAGAAGCTTCAGATCAATATTTCGTTGATTGATTTAATATTACAAATTCCAACCTATGCAAGACTTTTAAAAGAGATATTGACAAAAAAAAATAGAAAAAAAGAAAGCTTCCAGAATTTTAAATTGTGGTATTAACGGAGAAAGGTAGTGCAAGAGTACAAAACAAATTTCCTCTCAAGTTGAAAAATCCATGGAGCTTTACTTTACCAATTTCAATTGAAAGTTTTTGTTTTATTAATACATTGTGTGACATAGGTGCTAGTATAGATCTAATGTTATATTCTGTTTACAAGGAATTGGGGAATTGGGATTGAGTAAAATCAAATAAACACCAATAACACTATAACTAGTTGATAGAACAATTTCAAGGCCACACGGCAAAGTTGAGAAGATACTAATTAAACCAGGAAATTTAATATTCATTGTGGGGTTCATTGTGTTGGACATACTAGAAGATCGAGACATTCCAGTTATATTTGATCGACTATTCTTTGCAACGGGTCGAACCCTGATTAACATGGAGAAGGGTAAGTCAATATTGAGGGTGGAGGATAAACAAGATATATTCAATATTTATACCTAATATGAGCAACCTCCCAACATCAAAGTTTGTTGTAGAATTGATGAAGAAGAGCCACCTGATCAGCTGTCAGAAAAGAAAATAAAAATTTGGTGGACTTATTGGTAGGATGTGAATGGAAATATCAAAATTTAGAGAGCAAAGAAATGGTGTATTAATGAAAATTACACAAAATGTAAGGATAAAATAACTTAGTTTGAGCCACCATAATCAACCATTGTAAAAAATCTAGTCAATGACTTTAAAGAAGCATTTTTTTGGAGGCAACCCAAACTCTGTCCGTTTCTTATTACCTTATTTTTAGTTTTAGGATTTTTTTTTTATTTTATTGTCGTAACATTCTCGTTGTGTTGTTTGTAGAAAGATTCACAAGTTTGTGAACAACAATGTTATTAGAAAGCCAACCCATATCCACCTCACTAGGGCCATAGTGATAAGACCAACTGATGTATTCAGGAAAGTACTAACCCTCCTTTGTATTTGTTTTCATATTGGGGACAGTGTATATTTTAAGTTTGGGAGTGAATCATCAATTGCTAATTGCTATTGTCATTTGTTTAGTGATTGTGTGATATGATTTTTTTTTT
This sequence comes from Fraxinus sp. D2006-0159, assembly GCA_903798375.1. Lineage (NCBI taxonomy): Eukaryota > Viridiplantae > Streptophyta > Magnoliopsida > Lamiales > Oleaceae > Fraxinus > Fraxinus sp. D2006-0159. The sequence goes on from CAIGRQ010077443.1 coordinate 16,959, forward strand.
ATTGTTTTGTGTGAATTGTATGGAAAAAATTGCTATTGTTGTTTAGTGTTTGTGTACTTGTGTGATATTATTTTATTTCGTGTTAATTGTGTGGACAAATTTTTTTTTTTTTATATGTATGTTTGTATGAGTCGGATAGTCTTGTCGGTTAGGATGAATATATTTGAGAGTGTGTATTACTTTATGGTTTGTGAATAAATCATGCGCTTTAGTTGGATTTTCTACTTATCCATGTGAACATGACAATATTTATGCACGATAATTGAGTATTGCGTCGTACAGGAACATGAAGATTCATATGTATAGACTCAATAGATGACTTAGATACCTGATCACATAACCCATGATTCATATTCACAACATCCTTTAACTGTATATATAATAATTTGGGGTGTTCGAGTCGGTAAAAGAAATGATTTAAGATTGTGATGATTCCATGCATGTTGAAAAAGATTGTATGGAGTGTCTTTAACTTTCATATATGAACTTAGTGATGACTAATTGCTAGGGATCTAACCCTTGTAAATTTTGTTTATCTTTAATAGAAAATAAGCACAGCACATATTGAGCTTATGCCTAATGCCAGCATCTTTTTAACTCAATTTAGTAAGTCCGTAGGGGTATCTTGAAACCCGGTACCCTTTGGTATTTAAAAGTCAAGGAATTAACGACTAAAAACTCGTTACAAGGGTGAAGAAGAGAAAAAAGGGTCAGGTCAATACTGAGTGGAAAAGAAAATCTCAAAAAGAGAAAAACTATATACAAGTACACAAGTAAGAGCTGATTGTTGGGAGATCGGATAACTAGTGGGTTTGAATCACTTGGTATAAAATTGATTGTTAAAGCACTCACTATTTGAGAGAATCATCAAATGAATAAATTTCTGACGTTACCGGTTAGACTAAACCAAAATAGAGGTGTGCAAGGAATTGATAATGAAAACTAAACTTTAGAATTACACCTTGGAGAGAGAATGAAAGAAAATAAGTTTGAGGGTGTATGAATCTCACGAGTGAATAAATGAGAAAATTGACCATTTAGGATTAGGAATTGAACTAAATTGTGAATGTACGCCATTACACTTGATTCTTCACACAAGCACCTGTTTTGCATTGGATAAGTAAAAGTTTAGCTATTGCATAGTGGTTTGAAGCCTTTCATAAATGTGATATAATGTTCTCAATCTAACAACAAAAATTCTTTGCATGTTTGTGTGTTTATTAAGTTAGGTTACAATTTTGTTTGAAGACAAACAAATGTTTAAATTTGTGGGTGTTTTCATAAGTGTGTTTTATATACTTATTTTGGCTTTAAAATATGGACATTTCGTAGTTCTATTAATGAAATAAAGTCTGATTTATTATATAATGTGTTATTGGATGAAACTCGATAAATGGAAGTAGAATTGAAAGAAAGAAGTGAAAAATCAGCGAAAAGGGGTAAGATTTAAATTTTGGAGACTACAGTGTAAATACTCAAAAGTTGTGTTAGACCTCACGATGAAGATTTGAGAATGCTAGGGGGTCATTTGGATGCAGTTTGTTGATGTTGAGAAATGTATAAACAAAACTTAAGGAATGGGTACGAATTCCGCTGGATATTGATTGATGGATTAATAGAGGCTTTTTTACAATAACAATATTTTCCCTTCTAATTATAGGAGATATTTGAAATGCCAGAGAAGTGTAAGAAGTTTGTATTTTTCCTTTTTTGAATTCGTCCCCCTTTTTCTTCCATTTCCTAGGCTTTATATAGGGGAAATCTGTATGCATGTAGTACTCATGTCTTATCAGTCATAATACCGAGCTGAAAAAGTATACATGTTGGCGTGATGGGATTGGTAGCCGAGCTCAAGCCTGTCAGTTGATCATGAATTATTAGTACAGGTGGTCCCCAGAAATTAATTCATTACTTAAGAAGAAAATCTAAGATTTATGATTGGAGGATAATGTTGGCGCTGACGTGGGGTCTTTACACATGTATCTTCTTAACTGGTAACTTGTATATCTCGTAAGTGATCCTCAATTATTGTTACTGTTCTGCCTCGAAGGACTACATAAGCTTCTTGGGTAAGCAACAAAGAACCGAGCTGAGCTTCACGCATTCGAGTTCGCATTATCATCTCTTTATTGGATATATTAAATTGAACTAAATGACCTTGGAGGTCGGTGTTAACAAAGTTAAAAGTAAAAAATGAGTGAAATATGATCAAAATACGGACACAAATCAATTTTTACCGCACAAGTATGTTTCAAAATTTTAGCTCAAGATTTAAGCCCATTTTGACCTAGTAAACGTTCGAATTGGAAAACGTCTATTTCGCGTAAAGTTGTACCATTTTGGGTTATCTTTACACTCAATTTGAATCGTTTCAATTATGATGTCAGGAGAGAAAGTTATGATAAAAATACTAAATGAAGTGCAATGCAGAGTCTCACCCATGGAACCACCAAATCACACAATATAGAGTCACGGTGCCACTTCCATGGCACTGAGGTATCGCTTGGATGTATCTAGGGAGCATTTTTGGGCCCTTTTGAAGCCCATAAAAAATCTACATTCGACATAAACTAGAGGAGGAGTATAAATACAAGTTTTTGACACTTTTGGGGAAATTCCACCGAGGTAATGTCTGGGTGTATCTAGGGCACATTTTTGGACCCTATTGAAACACATAAAAACTCTACATTCGACACAAACGTTAGGAGGAGTATAAATACAAGTTATTGACACTTTTAGGGAATTCTACACATTGAGAGGCACAAGATACAATTTGAGAATTCGAGAGAAAAAAGGAGAAAAACAAGAAATCACGAGTTAGGGGTATGAATCAAAATTGGAGGCAAGAAGAGAACTTGGTGTAATATTCATCCTATTTTCTACATCTCAATTCAAAACCTGATGATGTACTCAAAGTAAATATTTAGTTTTTCTTCAATTTTTATGATTAGCCAAGTTTTCTATTAGAGCAAACAATGTAATCTTCTGAGATCATTTATTTCTTTTATTCAAAATTCAAGTTCTTTCATTGATTTTTAATTTTATAGTTAAGTATTTGAATTACTTGATCACTAATTCAATGATTTTGTGAATTTATTATGAATCGAAATGTGAGTATTAGTTTTAGACCACATATTAAAATTCGGTAATTTAGTATAACATGTGGAGATATATATACTAATTATTACGGTCTTATATGAATTCTTATAACTAATATTTCATTGAACAAAGCTTGATTCACATAGGGATAAGTGATTGAATTAGTTAAATGACTCAATAAGAATTCGAGAGGGGTAAATTGAATACAATTGAAGAATTCGATTGAACACTACATTAGGTTGTGAATCTTGAATTAAGATTTATGGGTGATCAGTAGATGAAATTATTAAACTCTAATATCTCATCATAATTAAATTATTAAGATTTAGGGGTTATCTTTGTGTGTATCCAATTATTTCAAATAATTAAATCAAAAATCACAAAACATCACAACTCTTTGTTTCTTTGCATGTTTGTGTGTTTATTAAGTTAGGTTACAATTTTGTTTGAAGACAAACAAATGTTTAAATTTGTGGGTGTTTTGATAAGCACGTGCATGACATATTTCGGTCTAATTAATTATACTAAAGTTATAAGTTGTAGCCTTATAATTTATTTCAATTCTATAGAAGGGATCATATCAGACCCAATTAAACTAAACTTCAACAAATTAATCTTGACCCGTTCAACTCTTAATATATCAAAATAATTTAATAATCCCATTCTATTCCAATAAAAGAATGAGATTGTACACCCAATATAATTGAAATTAGTGAAGCTATGCAAACAATAATTATATCTTCCGACTTATTATTCTAGCGTATTACCCTGTAGATCACGTCGAATATTTGAAACAAAGTAAAATGATCAAAATGCCCATCTTCAAATATACATAAATTCTAAAAAGTCCAATGTAATCACATCAAAATATTAATTTAATAAATACTGTTGAATTATTGAGATTAGATTTAACCATTCACTCGAAAATTCTTTGTGGTAATGATCATACATATTAAATAGGTTAAAGATTTCATATCATGAATACATGTTTCCCAGCTATATCACTTTAATTTCCAAGGCACTTAGATATTGACTAGTGATTTTTCAACGTCTGAAAGGCATTTGACCCTCCTTGGAGAAAACGTGTCTCATTATTTAGTCTATATATGAAACTGGGGAAAGAGAAATCTTCCGATTTTTCCATCCCAGAGGATCTAGACTCCTAGAACATTATTAGTTTCTTCCAAATCCTTCCCTTCGAACTGTTGTGTCAACCAATTTTAACTGATGTCAATGCTTCCACATTATTCCCAATGAGCAAAATGTCATGGATATATAGCACGAGAAAAATAGCCTTGTTGCCTTGTGTACTTATAGACATAAAGATTATCTAGGTTCTAATTAAAACTATAACTCTTAATGGCTTGATCAAACTTGATGTTCCAAGACCTAGACTCCTATTTTAGTACTTAAATGTACCTCTTCAGTTTGCATACTTTATGCTTTTGACTGTTTTGGTTAAAAGTGTCTAGGTGCATTATATATATTCTTTCGTCAAGATTCTATCAAGGAATGTAGTCTTGATGTCCATTTACAACACCTCATTGCTTGGGAGTTTTTGCACTTCCTTTCACAAGGATTCATACCTTTTGGGTGCAACAATCACCTTCTCTACTATTTGGGCTGCATTCGTGGATCAATGTTCACTACACCAAAATTCACCTTTTGCAACGTTTTAGCATGTGTTATGGAGGTCGGTGTTGTCATTGAGGGAAGAGATACAGCAATGTTTAAAAAACGTTGCGAAAGACCCTTTCTTTCGCAACGTTTTTCCAACGTTGCCGTATTTTCATTATTTGGTTTTGACAACATTTTGCAAACGTTGTCGTTGGTCATTTTAATATTTTTTAAAAATTAATTCGCATTTTTTATATATGCCTCACTACGCTATCGGAATAATAAACTAACAATTCGCATAATAAACTTGTAAAATGTTCTACACATTTAACCTAAATTAAAGATGAGGCAAAATTGCTAGTTTAACTTATTCCATGAGAACAAGAATATGATGCCTTAAATATTACACTTAACTAAAAATGAATGGCCTTAAATTTTATGCTCAATGTCCTCAGCTTCACTATCACTTTCTCGACCGGGTCTACATAGTATTAAATCATGCAGTCAGTTCGGATGCACCTTAAACAAAATTCAAAAGGCAGATAATATACAAATTTTGCACTTTTAACTATAAATAGAATATCCAATAAATATAGAGATGTGACAAGACAAAAAATATAAGAAATCGTGTTTAAATTGGGAAGATATGTTCTTGCATTGAAACTAATTAAACCATGCTAGTGCATATACATTGTGCAATATTCACTCAATTATACATGTTTCTATTTTAAATATCAACCCAGCATCAATAACATATTTTCCATCATTCTGATGACCAAGTAACTCGCACAACCCTGCACCATCCACTCCGTCCCCCGCTAAAGCATCATTACAACAATACCACATAACTCTACTGGGAACCACTTGAAGCTCTGACAAAAGTTCTTTACCATTGCAAAATATTTAAACAAGATGTACTCCTATTTACATACACACGCACAAACCCTGAGTTTCTTTTAAGCAAAATTTACCAATAATACACCAAATGAGGAGCCAATTCAAATACAGAAAGTCATAACAGTTATATAACTAAACATCGATCGATAATCTCCTTTTTAAACCCCATAACCCTCCCATTTATTTGGATCTAAAGCTATCGAATCTGCTGGACAATAAAATCCTATTAAATAGGTTATAAAAACACATCAAAAACTGAATTTAAAATATTTTTTGATCAATATCTTAGGACTAACAACTAAATAGATCTTTTAAAATGGAATTGTTGGAAAATTGATCTGTATAAAAATAGCATAAAAACTTGATTCACTTAAGGAAAGAAAAGATTAGTGAATAAAAACATGAAGTTACTTACTTAAAGGCCGAAGCATTTGGGAATTGAAGTGTCCTAGGGACTACTCTTGGAATTGGAGAAAGATTCTTGCACTTCGGGATATAAGGAAGGACAAAATGAAATTCAGAATTGGTAATGGTAGACGTGCTTCTCTTTGGTTTGATAATTGGCATCCTCTTGGCCCTTTAGAGAAGGTTCTTGATGAGAGGATCATTCATGAATCTAGATTGAGTAGACTAGCTAAGGTGGCTGATATTGTTGAGGGTGATACTTGGAGGTGGGCATCAGCTCGTTCGCCATCGTTGTCTAACTTGATACGAGATAAGCTTGATACTTTTCGATCGGATAGTACTAGAGATGATGTCTTGCGATGGGTGGATGATGCGCATGGAGTCTTCTATGTTCGGAGTGCTTGGAATTCTATTCGACTTCGCTACCCTAGGGTAACTTGGTATCACATTGTATGGTTCCCTAAGTGTATTCCCCGTCATGTATTTATCCTTTGGTTAGCTATTCAAGACGGCCTTTATACACACAAAGCTTTTCACTTTGGTCTGGTACAGTTTATATGTTGTGTGCTCTGTGGTTGTTCGGATGAGGATTTGGATCATCTTTTCTTTGTTTGCCCATTTTCTTAGTGAATTTGGCATGCTTTGCATGCAAAATCTAACCTGCCTTGGGTTTAGTGGAGTTGGTCAAACACTCTTTCGTGGATGGAGCAGTTTCGTGGGGGATAAATGTAGTCTATTATTATTCATTTGATGTTTGCGGCTTTGATTTATGCTATTTGGGGTGAGTGTAATGTTAGGACCCATGGTGTGACTCCTAAACATGAATTTGTTGTTATTCAAGACATTGTTTTTTCTATTTGTACACGAGTAGATTTATGTAGGGGCTTGATCCCATCTAGTGAGAGTAGATGGCTCCAATGCTCATGGGGTTTTTCTACGAATATTTTCTATGATCATGACTAAGTTATAAACATTAATCTAGGTTACTGTGATTGGTGCTAGGAAGGTATTTATTCCTAGCCTAATTTTTTTGGGGTATGTCCCTATGATCTTGTACTTTATTTTTACACTTTGGATATAATACACATACCTTATCAAAAAAAAAAAAGCCCATCAATTTGGAGCGGAATAGTTATCATTGCTCACATCCTATGCGAAAGTTCCTTTGTGAGTGATTTGGCCTCACCTGAAACTTGTCCAGCTCTTCAACTAGCTCAAATCCCCTATTAGGTTCTTACCCTGGACTGTTGTGAACTAATCTCAGTTAGGATAGAAAGGCATGGCCTAAGCTTCTAGGTCGGTTGGATGGTGCATAATTGAATAACCCTCTATTTTCTTTGGCCTCGCCTACTCCATATGGAGTGAAAAACTTTAATGAGTAATGATACGAAAAGATGATTACCTTTAAGTCATAGAGCAAAGTTTTCCTACAATAGCATCATACAGAAGGATAGTCTATCATCATGAACTCAGTCATGATGTTGGCCTTTCGAAGGGATACGCCTATAGCTAGAGCAAACTTTTTTTTAGGAATAAACAGTGTACCATTTAGCCTGAGTAGACCGAAGTGGAGCTGAGGAAGTTGAGGGAGATTCTTATCCAACTGAGCATGATCGAATACAATACTCTAAGGGAACTTCTTGATCTACCAATATTTTGTTGATGTTAACTCCAACAATGGGTATGGTGATAACTAGACTCGTGGATAAGGGTAAAGATCGGCTTCAACCTTATCGAATGAGAGGTGGTCGAATTCTGGTTACTGTCATTACTTGGTAGTTATTCCTATTTTGGATAGGTTGGTCGAGACTAGCTTCTTTAATCTGGCCTTCCTATGCTGTCAACACGTCTTTCCTTGATCATGCTAATATGTCCTTTGTGCATGTTGATATTACAAGACCTGGCTTTGACCTATCTCATCGGACCACTCCTAGAACTCTTAGTGTGGAAAACTTCATGAAGTAATGGTAAATTGAAGTTGTGACTTTTAGCTTGTGTGATATAGGACGTCCAAGGATGATGTTGTAGTTGGATGACAGATCAACAACTATGAAATTGGCAATTGTCTTTTGTGACAGAGGAGTTTTCCCAATTCGACCATGAGGATTATCTGTCCTCTCTTATTGATAGGATCACTAGTAAAGTCATACGATCGCTTAGGGTATTGCTAAATGTTCCATTTCGAGATTTCCATTTACTCCAGCGTTCATAAGTACATCACATTGACAAACAACAATAATCCAATATGGTCTGGGGAATATTTATTGTTGACTGGCATGGTTATGATGAGCACATCACTCCGACTGTAGTATTTCGTAAGAATCTTGTTTTGAACAACCAAACCACTTGAACTCGTCTTTGATTTCTAGGTTGTCCCAGCGCTGACTTACTTTGTAGATTTTCTAGACTCACACTTCCTTGACATACTTTCAACGCTCTCTCCGGCACCCTTTCGCATATTGATTTCCTTCTACTAGCATTTGAATTTCTATCCTAGACTAATTGGTCTTCCTGGTTGTAAAGGAAGAGATAGGGGAGCATTTTCCTAAGCTATTGGAGCCTTTGCCACCTCATCGGTATTATTATGAAACAACCAAGATACCAGAATAGTTCTGATACCACTTGTTATGTATTGGGATCGTAAGATAATGACGATAAGGAATAAACAAGAAGAAAATAAACACTAAGATTTACATGGAAGCTCAATTAAAATTTAAAGCTCTCAAGATTTTGTATGAATCTCTTGTTTAATTTCTATATAACTCGTACCATATATATATGAACCCTAGAGAACAAGTTGTAGAAAAATAGGAGTCTAAAAATGCGTCAAAAAACGAAAACGGGTTTGGGTCGGATAAGCCTATCGCTCAAGCGACATGCGGGCGATAGGCGCAAGACAGGGTAACGTCAGGTGAGCAACCAAGTGTCGAGTTGTTTTCTACCAGGTTCACTCAAGCGTCCAGCTAGCGCCAGGTTAGCAAAAATGCGGCGACTTTTTCTTCTGGTCCATAATTTTGATTTCTTCAAGACCATTCCAATTTAGACTCCAATACTCACTAGAATTTGGGTCAAACCACAACAAATCTCCGTTTAGAACCAAATTCCAACATAAGAAATTCCAAATCACAACTCCATCAATAAACATCACTCATCATCTTCCAAACAAGCCCCAAAGGACTAAATCAACACACATACCCACTAAGTTCAAGCAATGTTCAAACTCAGTAATGTGAAGTGGTTTTGTCATCATATCAGCAGGATTAATATGAATCCACATACCCAATGACTCCAACGAAATTCCTACCAAAATGCAAACAAGCATTAGAAGAGTCCCTCAAGTATCTGAAGATCCACTACACTACTTTTCAATGTTCCTTGCCAGGATTTACCATGTATCTTCTAGCTGCACTAACTTCATGTGCCAAATCAGGCCTTGTACAAGCCATAGTATATATAAGCAAACCAACTGCACTAGAATAAGGAACCCAAGACATGTAATTAATGTCTTCATTTGATTGAGGACACAAGTTAGACGATAATTTAAAGTGTGCAGCCATGGGAATACTGACAGCCTTCGCATTCACCTATTGAATCTTTCAAGCACCTTCTTAATGTATACCTTCTAACTCAAATACAATCTGACAGCCTTTCTATCCCTCAAGATTGCCATACCAAGAATCTTTTTTTCTGCACCCAAATCTTTCATATCAAACTCCTTGCTGAGTCATCTATTGAGAAATACTGACTTTAACTATCAAGAATGATAGTTCATATCGATAGGTGACTCAACTAATCATCGAGATTTAGTCATCTGTCAAAAATAATCTCAACTAACTGTTGAAAACGAAAGTTCATCTCGACAGATGAGTCACATAAATGTTCTATCGAGAATTCATAATTGTTGAGACTTTCATTTTGAAAAATTAAACAATTCAATTAAAAGATATTTATGTTTGTTTGTACGAAGTATTGGTAATTAAAATGGCCTATTTTCTAGTTCTAGTCCATAATTAAAAGTTTCTACTTTCATGTAGTAAAGAAATGCAAAAAATCCAATTTCTCGGCTTCTATAATGAGAGAGATAAACGAATACACATGCAAATACACAGCACAAGCATATGAAACCATAACCTTGATGAACACCCATGTGGATTTCTTTAACCCCTTCTTCTTAACAATAAAACAGGTGCCAATGAAGAAGCTTGAAGACAATGCCAACACCAATCCTTTTATATAATAATGTCGGCAAGTGTCAAGATAATAAACAACCACCATCATCTCTTTCTCATGAGTTGAATATCGTTGTTCCGCCTCTTTCAATTTCTGACTTTCGTAAGCAATCGGATGGCCTTCTTGTAGCAATATACCTACAATAACACGGTCAAATGCATCAACGTGCACTTCAAACGACTTCTCAAAGTCAGGCAACTGCAATACAGATTCAGTTGAAACAGCCTATTTTAACTTCTCAAAAGCTCTTTGGCACTCTTAGGTCCACTCCCATTTCCGATCCCATTTTAGTAAATTTTTCAAAACGTTCATTTTCTTGGAATAGCTTTGAATGAAATGTCAATAATAGTTTGTTAATCCAAGAAAAGAACATAATTCAGTAACCATGGATGGATTTGGCCACTCCATAATATCATTTTACCTTCTTTCCATCCATTCTGATTTTTCCTTGACCATCCCAATGTCCCGAAAAATCACCTCTGAACGAAAAAATTCACATTTATCCTTCGACATATAATTGATGTTCTCTTAGCTATGAGAACACCTTCCTCAAATGGACGACATGATTACCCAGTGATCTACTGTATATCACAATATCATTTAAGTATACAACCACAAAATTATCCAAAAACTCGTACAACACATCATTCATTAAATTTCAAAAAGTAGCATGTACATTCGTAAGACCGAATGGCATAACCAAAAATTCAAAAGAACCATACCTAGTCAGACAGGTAGTCTTTGATTCATCCCCTTTAGCTATTCTTATTTGCCAATAGCCCGATCGCAAATCCAGCTTGGTGAAAAGTGAAGCCTTTGCCAATCGATCAAACAAATCAGCGACATTAGGCACGGATATTTGTTCTTTATAGTCACCTTATTCAGTACACGATAATCCATGCACATCCTCATGGAACCATCATGCTTTTTTTAAATAAAACTGGGGCATCATAGGGAGCTTTTGAAGGCTGAATGAAACCCGCATCAAGTAAATCATCAAGCTGCATCCTCAACTCTGCCAACTCGGATGGAACCATTCAATATGGAGCCTACGCAGGAGCCTTTGCACCTGGTTCGAGTTCAATTTTGTGATCAACAACAAGATGAGGTGGTAGAGTTCTTGGAAATTCAGGGGTATTACATCAATAAACCCATCCAAAACGCTTGCAACCTGATCTTCTTTGATTTCTACTAGAGCTACAACAAAAGTCATCTTTCCTTTCCTTAGACTCGCTTAAGTTGTTTCATCCTGAATCTTCTTTCCTTTGTTCTTGTCAAGATATCTCGCTAGCACAAAACAAGGACTCCCTTCATCTACAATGTATAACACATTCAGATGTGGTACCACGAACGCCTTGACAAAGAATTCAATACCAAGGATCAAATCAAAATCATTTAAGGGAACAGTCATCAAACTGCGCTTTCCCTCCCATTCGCCCACACGAATGGTGACTTCAGCAGATCCCTACATAAGCTGTGCTGTAGAATTTATAGCCTTAATTTTTGTAGTTACCTGAGTCATGCTTAAACCCAGCTTTTCCACTATCCTCGAACTTATAAAGTTGTTGGTTGTACCCATGTCCATTATTGTCAACACTTCCTTACCATCAACAGTAACCCAAACATACATCAAGCCACGCTGCAGTGTAGTGATGGTATTCACGAGTTGTAATGGATTAACTCTAGTTGGGTATACTTCGAGTTATCATCACTACCTTCCAACCTTAAGGCATTCAATTTATTTCTCTTTGGACAAGTCTTTGTACGATGGGGACCGTTGTAAATGAAGCATCCACTGAAACTTTTTTACTTGAGTTGGGATTGATCATCATCTTTCAATTTAGGGCCCTCAAATTTTTTCTTCTTATCCCCTTTCTTCCAATCTTTCGATGTGCTAGCCTTTTTCTCATTGTTCTTCCTCTGAACAGAAGAGTTACTATCCATCTTGTAGTCAACAAGACAATTCGCTGCAGCCATTACCGAAGGAAGGTCCTTCACTCCTTCAATCCCTTCTACAACATTTCCCATGTAACAACCGTTAAACGGCTTGTAGCTTCGTCATCCTTCACCCGAGTTCGCCACCACAACTTTGCATCCCCCAAGAGATACATTGAAGGGATATTTATCCGCTCATCCTCTGGAATACGAGCAGCTTTGAAGTACTATTTCATATCCCACAGAAAGTTCTCCAACTATTTGGCATTATGAGCACCATTGAATTGCTTTGTTTCAAGGACACGAATTTTTGAAGCACACACTGCTTCCCGCACAGTAGTACTATTTAGGTCCAATTTCAGCAAGGAAATTTCACTCTCAAGAGCATCAAATCGAGCTTTTATGTTATCAGCAAGATACAACAAATATTTCATGAACGAAGATTGCCTTTCGTCTACCCACTAGCAAACTTTTCGAACTAAGCCCTTTATTCTGCGTGCATATCATTATGTACATGGATTTGTGCAGCCAAACTGACTGCACTATCGATTATAGGAACACCAACAAAATCATCCAACGCAACAAACCAATCCTTAAAATTCTGACTTGCAACCATGTCTGCAAACAAAACCCAGCAGCTGTAACTTGGGAGCTCTAATACCAATTATCATAGGGATGAATTCTTGGTAAAATACTAAGCCAATTTTCACCTATGATGGTACTGTGGTTCCACTCATCTGCCCATGAATTCTCCAAAATTCCTACTCAACCAAAACAAAAATTGATCATAATTCAGTAATTGACTTGTCCCATGAGATTGACGGGGAAATACCTACAAATGGCCTAAAATTGGGCATGGCCTTTCAAAAATGGCATTTGACCATTCAAAGATTATAAACTACCAAAAATAGCCTCAAATAAAAGATTTACAACTAAGTTATAATAGTATAAAGAAAAGAACAATTAAGTCCCAAAAGAATTATTTTAATCTTAGAATTATAATATCTTCTCAAATTAACTTTAAAAATCATGACCAATAAGAATTATTAGATGAAAAAACCTAGAACTAAAAGAGGTCCATACAAGATTAAAACAATTGCAAAAAATAAAAAAGGGATTGAATTCGAAAATGAAATTGATAAGATAGGATATCAAGAACAATTATTTGCTTCTTAAGAAATATTAAAATGTTTCAAAGAAAACCTAATAGAAAATTTTGCTAGAGGAATTGTAAGATCGATAATCATAAAAGATATACAGGATATTATAGATAAATTAGGAAAAAGGATAAAGAATATCTCAAAATATAATCTACCTCTTGAGCCAAGTATAGACATAATAATAGATCTTGATATTATAAATTCTCAAACATTATTANACCTATAAATGAGGAGACCTATCACAAATAGATTTCCACAAGAATATAAGAAATTAATGTTAACTTTAAGATTTTATATATCTATAACAAATAATAAATTGAATCTTGATAAATTAAAGGAATACATAGAATACACGGCTATTTAAAATTTACTAGATTTTTAAGATTTATATTTGAATTTCGTTCGCTCAAAGTAGTAACCCCCATTTTGGTATCAGAGCCATGGAGATCATGGATATTACAATTACAAAAATAGATTGGTATTATAAAATAGAAGAAGAAAAAGGAAGTTATATATTTTTAGAACCGACTCCAAAGAAATTAAAAACAATAACATTAATGATAATTAAAGAATTACCTAGAGAAGTAAAAGAACAAATTATAGATAAAATTATAATAGGATCATTAAGAGAAGAATATTTATATGAAAAAAAAAAATATTATAGAACTTGAAAAAGAAGAAATTATGTTGTATTGCAAAAATTATGAATAATCGTAGAATCGGAATTATAAAACTGGATATATATTATAAATTAGAAGAAAAGAGAGGAAGTTATATATTTTTAGAACCTATTCCTAATAGATTAAAAATAATAACATTAATCATAATTAAAAAATTGCCTATAGAAATAAAAGAGCAAATATTATATAGATTAATTGTGGATTCAATAAACGAAAAATATACATATGAAAAAATTATTGAAGAATTTAAAAAAGAAGAAATGTTTTTATATTATAAGGAAAAATATGAAAATCAGATTCCATTAAATACAAATTGATGGAATATATGGAAATAAAGAATATTTTAAATAAAAAATTAAAAAGAGTAAAATTAATAAATGTACAGATATTAGATGAACTATTAATCCCTGAAAATACTTCAAAAACTCAAGAAAAACAAATATTAAAATTAAAACAAGAAAAACATAAAGAAACAGCAAACTATTTTAAAAAAATTAAAAGAATTAACAAATACTGAAATTGCAATACAAAAATATGATAAGATAATAAAAGATTGCAAAAATACTGAATGTAGATTATGTCATCTAAGTCAATCAAAGAAAAGATAATAAGTGAACATATGGAAGATCTAAAAGCATTAATAAAAATGTTAATAGATGATGTTCAAGATGTAAAAAAATAAATTAAAAGAAGTAAGAAATGATATAAAAGTATTAAAAATTGAAATAAGAGAATTAAAAGAAAATAATAAGTGTAAAGATAAGAAAATGGATAAAAAA
>CAIGRQ010077499.1:0-13436 GCA_903798375.1 Fraxinus sp. D2006-0159
AACACCCATAAAGTTGGAAAATGGAATCCATTTTCCAACTTCCCTAGAAAACTAAGCCTATCAAACATACCCTAAAAGAAGTAACCATGATCGAGGTAAAGTTACTGTTACTTAGCCTTAAAAGAAGTAACTATTCGGTCAAAACGTGTTTCGATTACCTACTTGTTTCTTACTTTATTAAAAAAATTACCTTCTTTCAGAAGTAACTCTCATCTCAAAGTCAAAATAAGTAACTTATCTTCAACTTTAACCAATAAAAAGTTTTAATTTTGAAACTATTTATTTTCTTTTTAAGTAAACTTTTCAAGTGTTAGGGAACTGAATATATCAGGAAGGAGCTGCTTACTTGTTTATAGCCATGCAACACCTGGCAAACTTCATTGTGTAGGTCACTCCTAATTTCCTGTTAAAAAGTACAAGACAAGTACGGCAATCAACTTCAGTCTTATTTTAGAAGGTTTCAATGAAAAAATGTGACAGCGTCACTTACATGCCAACTAGCAATAGCTTTGCACATGAAAACAAGAGAACTCAGAGCTCCAGATGGGTTTGCTCTAACCTGCAAGACACTAATAACATGAAGTGAATGCCAATATTATGGTCAAAATCCCATCAAGCACATGAAAACAACAAGTGCATACCATTGCACATAAACCTCTGAAAGCATCTTCCTTCTCGATATCGTCCCGTATCCTGTCACAAGTTGATAGATAATCAGATAGATTACTAAATAGAGATTTTCATTACCTGGAAAAGGTTACTTCTAATATCAAGTAACCTGATAAACAATGAAGTATGAAAAGTTGTATGGCAGATACAAAAGTGCTGTAGTTAATCATTCAAATATATAGGCCATTTTCATAATATGACAACTCTGTTTTGGGTTGGGAAAACTGCTATTTGGAAGCATACAACCATTGACAAAAAACCATTGACAACAATGATAGGAGGCACAAGTTCTATAGTCTGCTGAAAATACGCATTGAACAATAAAAAACATGAGCTCTCTACATTTGTTTCAAATTATGTTCGACTTGGTTTTAGGCATGTCAGATGATATTGAACACTTCTACTCTTTATCTTCAACATCTTATCACAAGTTTGAAAAACATAACCTTTCTATACATTGGAAATCCATTTCATAGTCGGTTAACAGGAGGAAACAACTTACATGGACAAAGCAAGACACCATGACTGCATGAAATGCTCCATGTGTGGTGAAACAAGCTCTGGACATACCCACGCGATTCTTCCAAGTGTAATCGCACAATTTTCTATGAGTGATTTGTTGAGCCCCTACACAATGTAAGTCAACACAATAAGAATAAGACAACGAATGGATTCCTCTTTTTTCCAATATTTTACATAACACAAGATACACATGCATACAAACACCGCAAATAAACAATACATTGTCACTCCTGATTCTTTCAATCCCATGTCAGACGTGTCCACATGGCACAACAAGAAGCGATTGGTTCCTTCAAACACACACAAATACGACTCTACAACACACAATGCAAGTCCTAGGAACTAGATGCGATTGGTTCCATCAAACACATATACGACTCTACGACACACAATGCAAGTCTTAGGAACTAAGTAAAAACTACTATTCAGTAACATTTGCCTTCTAATGTTTCTTATTCATTAATTGACATAACCATTGTTGAAGCATCCTAAAATTAATTTACTAAAGTGATGATTAAGAAGCCCATCTATTCATAGTTAAGAACTTTCTTGAACAATTTCCTAGGTGGTTAAAGACCAAGCCCCACAACCAAATTCCATTCCAGAACCTTCTACCCAAGCTTGAGACACTGTACAAATATATTCAGTGGCTGTTTGGTACTTATTAAAATTAGATTTTCAATAGATTTTGATAAAAGCTGATGAATGTGTAGTTGAAAAGTTGTGGATCCCATGAAATGTGTGGTTAAAATTAAGTGTTGACTTTGACTTGAGATTTCAATTGGATTTTAATCCAAACCAAACAGGGCTCAGTATTGGGTGGTGGATTGAATGACAAACAGTGACAATGTGCTTCCAGCAGACACAAAAGCAGAAGTAATATACAAGACTATTATCTTCGACTTTGCCATGGTAATTTTGTTTTCAGAAAATAATAATAATAAGAATAGAGCTACTTTCCCTAAGAGAGTTGCCACTTGTTTTATTATCAAACAGAAAATTTATTATTTATAACATCATGGAAAATTTGAAGTAATCAAAGATATGCTTCATGAATAGGAAAATAGTATATGATTCTTATATATGCCACAGTCCCTTCACAAAAAAAAGCCATAAAATGCAATGAAACACCAAGTGAATGATCACCTCAGGACATTGAAGTATTGGAACTAAGCATGAGATTAGAGTCAACACTATTGACGACATCTCCTTGCGAACCTGAAATTCAAAATATCAATTAACAGATCATCAAGCTAATAAAATGATTTACACTCAATAGATAAAACACGTAATAAGATACTCTCTGAAGCAGTGGGATAGCATGCCAACAAATTAAAGGCATTGTTCAAATGCACATTATGCTGAAAACCCGAGAAAAACAATTCAAACTGATGCAACTGGATAGAACATGATAAGAATTTGGATTATAATCTTTAAATTACTATTATAAATAGGACATAAAGAGGTCTTTTTTTGCATTTTTCACAAACCCATCATCCAAACGTCTGTGTTCCAGGTAAAGGGTTATAAAGCACGAAGAAATAAGGGGCCAAAAATGAAGTGCAGCAATGTATACAGAAAGGACGGTTTGTCTATAGAATTGATAATCTGCTCTAAAAGTGAGTCATTTGCTCAATTTGACCGATACATGATGATGCATAACAAATAACCATACCTTTATTGCTAGTTCTCCAATAGCCCAGCATGCATTGTTGGCAACAGACAGAGTTTCCTTCAGCTTTGTGGTGTTCTGATAAAGCATATATTAATTAGACAATGAGCTTTGGGGCTACCGAAACTATTGCCATCAGAATTCAGGAGAGTGACGATTTACTTACCAATTGCTTGGCAGCAACATCAAGAAATTCAGGTAAACGAGAATGCAAATGAACAGGACAGACCTAATAAAATCATTACAAAGAGGAACTATGAATTGGTCTTACTGCATTAAGATTCAACAAATAAAGTACACTAGTAGATTGGAAGTGAGGAGGAACTACAAGGCTCTACTCATAAAATAGCATAATCAGGCATGCCCCTCACGCGAGGCTTTCATTGAACTCCTCAGAGCTTACACCTTCATTGTCATTTGTCATAGTCTACGCCTCGACTCATTGAGGCTGAGGTGTGCTGTTTGTCTTAACTTTTCTAGACGTTTTGTTACTGGTCTCAGCATTTAGTTGGTATATTTAAGGTGAAAGGTCATTTTGGATATTATAAATACAAGAAGATAGTAAAAACTAGAGATGCATGACTTCGCTGTTTTCTTCTTGTGGAGTATCATTGTTTTCATTTCCTTTTTATGTCTTTACAGGCCATGGTCTTGCTAGTACAGGATAAGAAGAAAGAATGGGAAGTAACTGATATCTGTAAGGAGAACTACACGGGATCACATATGGTGATTATTGTTTTAGAGATGCTATTAGTAAAACGATACTATTATGATATCCCAGAGATGCTCTCTGTAAATTTGACACTGAATTCAAGCACCGAAGAATATATATCATAACTAGAATATGATACATCTTATTATGTGATCCCAGAGATGCTCTCTATAAATTTGACATTGAATTCAAGCACCAAAGAATATATATCATGATTAGAAAATGATAGGAGAGAGTACATATTTGATTACTTTGTTAATATTGTCGTTATAGATGGATCTGGTTATATTGTAAGAAAATTTTAGTTATGGATTAATGATTGGGACTTAAATCAGGTGTTTAAGAGTCATGTCAGTTTCCAAAGCTTTGGACACATTACTCATGCCGTGTCAAGTATCCTGTCATGTACGATGGTAATTGAAGTGTAGGAATAACATAGGTCACAACTTACTCTAGCAAGGTCGCCAAGCAATGCAAAAGCACTTTGGCGGACATCATGACTATCATCCATGCAACATTGCAGAAGCAAGTCCCTTAAATTACTTTGTGAAACCTGCAGCAAAGAACAGTACTGCTGAATGATGTTCAAGCTATTTTATATATTGATCCTAAAAAAGTCTCAAGACAAAACCATGTGGCATCGACTGTAGCAGGTAAATTCCATTCGCGGTAACTATACTTTCATCAAGATTCAATCAGGAAATTGTACGTCAATTATGTTAAATTGAGAAACCACAATTCCAATCGGCTAACTCCCCTTTAATTTGATTTCAATCAAGTAATTACATTTTAATTTGATCTCAATTAAGGTAACTTTGTCTAGTCCAATTGAAGTAACGAAAATTGATAACATTGAAGCCAATAAATGATTATCATCAAACGAGGCCATTAGTTGTTGACGTAGAACAAGAGCAACTTTAGTGAAATAAATGATAGTCATCATTTATTGACAGTTACCTTACCGATTTTCATCATTCCAAGTGATGGAACCTGATTGAAATCAAATTAAAGTGCATTTACCTGACTGAACAACTATGAAGCACAGTTTCAATCATGAAACTGGATGAAAGTACAGTTACCATGAATAGAAAGTAGCAGACTATAGAATCGTCAAAATCACAAGGACTTTAATAAAGAACTATGAGAACAGCAATTGGCATTCACAATGATCAAGATACCAATTTATTTTCCCTTGGTAAGAACACAACGAACAAAAAGAGCAACCAGAAGGACTAAAAAAATTTAATGGCCTCTAAGAGCTACCTATCCAATAATAGGTCATCCCTTTTCATTTTCTTGCTTTTTAATAATTACTTCAAAAAAAAAGAGCGTCACTTGTCAAGAATTTTGTTTTTAGTAATTTACATCAGATGAAGAACACTCCTGTAGACATTAAAATTATATGATGTCTAAATAAGATATTGTAGTGAAAGTAAGTACCAAACTATCTATCCCAGCACCAAGACCTTCAGCAAGTCCAGAAAGAAGATCCAAAGAACAAACAATGAACTCTTTATCATACTGTGCACCGACCGAAACAGGATCAACCTAAAAGCAAACTCTCAATCAATCAGCCAGTTTTGAAAAAACAAGTAAATAAATAAATTCTGGAGAACTGTTCTAGCTGCAATATATGGACTGCAACTGACACAGAAGAATTTGATATGGTTAGAAATATTTGATAATTACTGGACATAATAATAGAACATCAAATGAAGGGAAAAACTTAATCACAAAGCTGAAGCCTGAAGGTTGTGCGTAATAGTGGCAATTAAGACAAGAAAAATGGTACAAGGTAAAGAAAACAAAGTTGGATCTTGTTCAAAATTTCAAATTGAGAATTATATATTCATCGTGGCCACACTAAAACTATTTGTGTGGATATCAGAGGAAGAACACTTGATCGTACTCAACAAGGACCTACAGACAATTTCGCGGGTGCATGCCTGCACGTGCATGTCTGCATATTAGAGAAACTGAGGAACAGGTTCAGTTAGATTCAGAACTGCTAGTGTCAAATGCTGTAATGTGGTGGGCGTCAACATAGTTGAACAGCTTCATAAATTTTCCAACTCTTCCAAAAGAAAATAAAAATTGTCACTGAGAGAATAGATGTCATGTCAAATTATAACCTTTGCCAACTGTTGAGTCTGGATGATGTTTATGCACCTCTGAAACACTGGCTGGGCAAACGGTGAAAATCCGGGACCTAGTGCCTGAAAAATAAAAAATAAAAACCAATTACGCACATTCTGCTTCACAACCATGTCCAAAACTAAAATTTAAATGAAATGAAGTATATAATCAGAAACTAAATGCCACAAAAATCCAACAACAGTACAATCTTATCCAATGCTCCATATAGGAAACATATAATTGAAGCACTAAAAATTTGAAAAGTAACTCTTCTATCAGAGTTGAAGTTATTATTAAGTGCACAGATGATACTAGATCAAACAACTCAACCACAAATTTCCGTATACCTCGTGACCCCCAGCCCCTTCTTCCAGGGCACCACTAACATAAAAATTTTGGCACCTATATTTTTTTTTATCAAAAAGTACTAATAGATGCTAATTAAATATTGAACTTGATTTCTTAAAACTTAACCAGGCTTTACCATGTAAGTACTTAGCACTACTTTTCTGTATTCTGGTTAATCAGTGTCAAATTGATCAAAGTATCCAAACTAAGAAAACATTTCTGACAAGTGATGAATTGGAAAATATTTAAAGCAGTAATTAAGCCACAAGATCACCAAAACTACCAAAAGATACACATTCAATTACCTTCATGTAGAAGACCAAATACCTTATATGAACAGAACATGACACACAAGACAAACAAGTACCTGCGCTATTGATGTAAAGCATTCTAGCAGTGGGAAAAGATCTTTGTCCGAGTTGGAAAGTTGCTGCCACTTTGCAATCAGTGGCGGCATCAAGATTTCAAGATGTTTGGGCTGCAGTATCACCACAATAAAATCAGTATTATAATTAGTTCATACAATGCTGAAGGTGAAAAAAGCTCTTTATACAACAGTACGCCTGCCGAATATAGAAATAGGAAAACCCATGCAAGCACTGTTGATCAATTCTACCTGATTTAGTTCCCCACCAACAGCATCTGCTAATGTTCCAATAGCATCATATACAATCCTGATATTCCGTCTCTGTAATGAATGATACTATACTGTAAGAAAGAAAATAGAGACACAAAGGGAAGAATAGACACCGGGAGCTGCGATAGGAATTTTAATATCTCATCAAAAGGTATGAACTCAACAAATTATATAAAGCTAGAACAGTCAACGAAAGGAACGTATGCCAAACCTGATATTTTCCAAAGGCACACATTAAGTGTTGCAAAATGATATCCAATCGTGGTGCTAACTCTTCTGCAGCGTCCTGCATATATGGAAGTAAGTTGGTATGAACAAGAATGAAGATGAGGATCCAATTGCATATAGCTTTCTTAAGATACCTCTTCAAGTGTTGCAAAAGCTGAACATGCAGCCTCTTGCACCCGCTTGTTATCATCCAATATTCTTCTTAGAAGGCCCATAAGAACTTTGTCGAATTGCTCACGGCCTTGTTGATGATCAATACCCTAGAACGGACAGAAAGTGCTGCAATCTTTAAAAACAATCACAAACATGGCTCTTTTGGCAAATTAAGGAGCCTTTGCAGCTATAAAGCAGAAAAAAACTGATAAACCAAGAAACCACAGACATCTCACTTCATTAAAGCAATAAATCTTCTTTTGCATCTGGGAGCCTCCCCAGACCACCGTAAGTGGCATAATCATCTGACAGGCGATTGTGATATCCAATCACCATGGAAAAATAACATAATCACAATTTTCACTCTAACCATTCAAATACCTCATCATTGTGACCATTTCTTTTTCTAGTTGGATTTAGGATAGAATGTTTATAGAGGGGACATTTAACATTGACAGGTGGCAAGCCCAAAGTAAACACTGCATTTTCCAACCATATTGAACCTGGTCCATATGGTGTATTCTCGAGGAAACTAGATTCAATCCCACTTGGGGGAAACCGCTGGTTTCAGTTTATTTTATTCAAAATAAGTAAATATAATTCTATAATGAACCCTTTCAGACGAAACAGAACTGTATCCATATCAACTAAGAGTCTTGTGAAGTGTTGGTTGTTACCAACAACTCAAGAACTTGTTCAGTAATTCACCTAATTCAACATCAATGCTTCCACAGGCATATTTGTCTTTATCCTGTGTAATGTCTATTTATTGAGTCTGGCCTTATTGTTAGTAACAGCTTTAAATATGTTAGCCAAATATAATACTTCCAAATATTGTGATGCAGTAAACAATTTCTGGAAAACAGGGGCTAATGGACATTACTCTGTTATCCACTGTAAGAAAAGTTTAAAAGTTACCCTCAAGTTTCATCGGAAAAGCAATAAGCAGTTGTGATATCTTACCTGAACTATATATTTGCTGAACCGGGATAGAGTCCAACAAGAGATGCTTCGAATCAGAGGAAAATTGTCGTCTAAAAGTGGGATGAGAAATGTAATAATCTGCAGAACAGAACATGGCAAACGACTCTCCAGATAAACAAGACCAAATTATTGAAAAAAACCACGACCATAAGAAAAATGGACAAATAAAAGAATAAACACATTTCCCACCGAAATAACGAATGCATAAAACAAACATCGCAATGTTAGCTGTAGTCAGGAAGCATCAAAGACAATAAAACCTAGGATAAAAAAAATTGTGAGTGTTAGATCAAAATGTCTGATACTTCACTCGGTGTTTTCATGGTAGCTTAACAGGCACATGGAGAAGGGCACAAGCAGATTAATATTAAGTTGCACATAATTTTATTGCAAAAAGAGGAGACATTATCATGCATAAGATGATGGTCAAACCAAATGTTCTATCCTATAATATGTAACGACCCGAACTTGCGCTGCAGTTATTATCATATTATACGTACTGTCCGCTTTGAGAGAGCTTCAGCCCATCTTACCCCCTCACAACTTTCTAACGCATCCCTCAGGCTCTCCCAAAACGGACATTACGTATGATATGATAATGACTGCGGCGCAAGGTCGGGTCGTTACATAATATGTTGAAGCATCCAGGATCTTATTCTAAACGTCAGACCTTCAAAGATAATATACAGGTCAAAACCTCGTTATCTCATAATTCAAATTACATTGACGTGGTCAACCAGGCGGACTGTTTCAAAATATAAGCAATTCACCTAATCATATTGACTGTTGAAAATATTGCAGTTTGTAAAAAGTATTATCATTCTAAAATTGTTTCTGAAAAGTTGACACTTTCTGAGTTTACACAAGTTCACAGAAAAGAGACCATAACAATGAATGAGGGGTATTTGTCCACCCCTCACAAATTTTCCCAGCACAAAGCACTCCAACCAAAACAAATGTAAATGATGAAGAGGTGTGCACTATGCCCGTTTTATAAATGCTAGACATGACTGCCCATTTTAAGATGTTAGGTCACAAAAGGTAAAGGAGGACATACTTAACACAATGCTAATACGAGAGTTGATGAGCAGAAAAACAACAATGAAAACAGACAATACAAGTGTAACTGGCTAGATATCCAAAAACATTTATACTGTATACAAATGAGTTTTTAGTCTCATTTAACAACTTCATTGGCTAATCTGCATATAAAAGTAACATAAAATTATCTAACCAATCTTATCAGAAATTTACCTCCGGCAAATGAGGATAGAGACCGTTAATGCAACCCTCAGCTATGGCGCCAAGAGCTAAAACTGCAGCTTCCCTGTCTTTCCAAGTTGCATCGCCTGTAGTGGACAAATTAGCCTGCGAAAAGAAGTAAATGTCAGAATTTTCATTCTATATGAAAAAGAAAGAAGCTTGGATTTATTGATGCAATATATCAATTAGAATAGAAAGTTTCATTCTAGGATAATCAGTAGTTCACTAATCATGCACCAAGGGATTGCACAAGCCATGTTAAAAAAAAAAAAGAAGAAGAAGTCTGAGAATCCTCCACCCCTGTAGCACGGATACTTCAACTAGAGTAGCGTGTCCGTTTTCAACACATGTTAAATACCAACACTCCTCGAACATTCTACCATGATCATTTTTTTCTTATTTGAAACATCATATATTTTTAACTAAAATTTATTTGTAAATAAAAAATATATATTCATTGTTAAAATATTTCAATAAGAAGTATACAACTAAATTTATATTACATAAATGAAGTATTTTAAAGAATTTAATCAACGTGTTGATGACGTATCGTATCAGTACTTTTTTGAAAATCGTGTGTCGAAGTATCCGACATGCATCGTGTCGGACACACTTGTCCACGTTGGTACTTCATAGCCTCCACCTATGTCTTCTATACACACCAACAAAAGAATTACTTTATCGAGTCATTTTCATTCAACAAAAACTTATGCAATGTATCCACTAAAATATTTCATTCATTGCTAAATAACTTGAAAATTTTCAAGCCATCTTCAATATCAATGGAGCAATCTAACAATATGCGATTATCACGACATCAAACAAGTTTACACCTCCTCTTATGATTTGGTTTAAAAGAGTTGTGTTATTTGTTTATCAAAAACAAATATCTCAAATCTTTGTGATGCAAACTTTGATCAACATCAGAGAACTTGTATCAAATCACAACAACAAAATAATTTCAATTCCTATTATAGGGTTAGCTGCATTAATCCTTTTTTGTCTTCCCGTCCAATACATCACTAAGCCCCTGTCTGGGAGCACTAAAAAGGAGTGAAAAACTCCTTTTTTGACCGTTAACAATCCAAAAAGTGGGGCCCATCATCTCACATTTTCTGCTGCAACAGCTGGAATTTTGCAGCTCCAACGGCTCCTTTTTTGATTTCTATTGATACCAGACAGGGCCTAAATCTACAGGAACTTAAGTCAAATCAACAAGTATAATTCAAGTTCCATAGGTAAATGCATGCAAAGCAAAAAGAGAATTTGCGGTTTGATACAATCAGGAGAATTACACCAATGCAGACTCCTATGAAGCACGGACACTTACTAGGGTGGCGTTTATGCGTCTGAAACGTTGTGCCAGACACTCCTTGGAAAATCTACTATAGTCATGTTTCATAATTTTGCCCGTAGTAATATATGATGTAAGTCAAGAGTTACATTAAACCATGTTTGATGGCCATTATTTTGAGAAAATAGAGTTTTGAATAGTAATTTTTTTTGGAGAATGTGTGGTTAAAGTAAGTGAAAAGTTTTTGGTTTACGTGCAAAATATTTTATTGTGTAAATGTTTGCTTGAAAATGAGTAAACAGTTTTGAAATAATAGTTATCAAACCAAGGCTTAATATGACAAATGGCTACTGTTATTTAGAAGATTGCAATTAAAAAGAAAAAAATTATATATTTTATTGCAGTTTAAAAAGTATAAAAACAAAGATATACTACATGTACAGTTTTAAAGAGTTTAAATCATCATGTCCTATTTTTTCGAAAAATCAAGTATGAGCGAGTCCATACCGTTTCGTCTCGCATCCATGCTACTTAAGCAAACTCAAATAGAAAAGATCTATGGTTATCAATAAACCTTCAACTAAATAATATAAAATGGAATATTTAGGATAGAGAAGGAAAAATAGAAAAATAATTCCCTACACCTCTCTATTAGTTGACATGTAAATCAAATATCTACCTGTATAATTGGCATCAAAGTGGTTAGAATCTCATCTCCAAACACATTAGATAAAAAATCCAGAGCAGCTGCACTGCACTTCCGTAAATTCCATACATTGACAATGTCATCATCCTGCTGGTCAGCAATAGGAGGAAAGTTGGCCCAGAAATAAGGGATCCAGGTCATTGCAAGTACGAGCTTAAGTCCACCCACCCCTCCATTTCAACCAAATCCACATAAATAATGATAAAATAAGAGAAGTTACCTCATCTTCAGCATCTTCTGACCCATGAAAACGTGATGAATGGAAACGAGGCTTCAGATCCTGCCCCACATAATTGCTAATGAGAAATATTTGAAACGAAACTAAAATCAGAAGGATGTCATGAAGGCGTACGGAAAAATGACAACTGAACCTGATCTCTATCTGGAAGAGATCCATCAACCTGCAATGACAAAGTAGCAAAGAAAAAACAAAGCATTAATTTGTCATCCACCTTATTGAATAAAGAAGTAGATTCAGGATATGAAACCAGCAACAAAACCTCAGCATCCACAAGCGATTCGTCATCATCAGCATAAGCCATGTTCGACAGCAAAACCTGCAGAAGTAGGGGTAAATTCACCAGCAAATATGAAGAAAAATCTCATTTAGTGAAAAGCTGATCACGTCATAAATCGTACCGGAATAAGACGTGGCAAGAACTCTCTCAAGTTCTCAGGGGGCAAATCAGCTTCACAATAAGCAGACCTGTCAATCAACAAGTGAGCAGCTAAATAGCGAAAATAAATATAAAAACCAAGAAAACTCATCATTTAAGAGTAGAAAGATGGTTTAACCAAAAAGAATAAATGCCTCAAGGTAACTGAACAACCCAAAAGCAATTATGAATTACCAGAGAATAACATAAGCTAAAGATCTTATGTCCATCTGCAAGGTAGCTAATTGAGCTTTAACCAGTACGACTAAAGACATTGATTTAATAGGTCATATAAAAGTTTGTCATAGAATGATAAGTTCACCATCTTTTGATTTTAAGTACATCTATAGAAACCTAGGAACTAGACGCTCAACTTGAGTGCTTGAATTTCTCCTTAAAGAAAGAGTTTAGAAAATTCAATTTTAATTCCCAAAACAACAAAAACACATTGCTTATACAAAGGTGATTAATCTCAGCACCCCCATGCGAACTGGCTCATATCGTTCAAGCTCACCCTGATGGGGAGAGAATGAAATTCAAAGCTCCATTATCCTCATTAATCAAATATATATAGACAGGAAAATAGTGTGCAATCAACTAGAATATGATAGAAATATAAGCAGCCTCCATATGATAAAGGATCACGTTCTAGGGAATCTTCCTCATCAAAAGATCAAATTCAAAAAACTGTTAGGTCTCACATCTCAATATATATGTTATGATTTGAAACATTGAGCATATACGTCCACTCATAAACTCAAATATAAAAACTCTTCAGTAGCAGTTATAATTCAAAACCATCTAATACATTCTTAAAATAAGTAGTTACAAAGGTCCTTTCTAATCCTCAAAAATCTGAGAAATATTCTGATACTCAAGAATGGAGACAGAGTAATTATCTGTAAACCCACTAACCAGACACTCCCCAACAAAATTCTTATCTAAAGCAAAGAGAAAGGAGTGCCTCAATAATGTAGAAACTAAAAATAGTGCATTAGACAAAAAAAGTGTATATCTTTGTTTTCCTTTTGTCAATACTGAATTAATGAAAATTATTTCCAATGAAAATTACAATAGACTAAATGACAACCTTAAACTACTATATGAGCAGGACCTCACAGGATGCACAGGATTCGTGGCACAAAGATAACGTCACAAATAATTTCTGGAACTTGAAGCATTTTCAATTTTAGCAAGTGAATCAACTTCACTTTTGACACCAATAGCATTAGGTAATTCAATAGCCAGCTCAAAAGGGAAAAGGTGAAAGAATAGCACAAATTTCCACCCAGTTTAAAAGGCAGCTACCAAGATATTTGAACATCTAGAACAGAGCGTAAAAAAATTACCAGAATTCACAGGCTTCTAGAGCTACTTCATCGTCAGAATCCTTGTTAACTAGCAACATATATTCTATTACATTCCTTAAATGTGGCTGCATAATTAAATCGGGAAC
>CAIGRQ010077600.1:0-12243 GCA_903798375.1 Fraxinus sp. D2006-0159
ATATTGATTATTACATCACTTAACTGCTCCAACCAGGAATCGAACTCCCCACGTTGAGATTTTAAACCCAACAATGTCCTTCCTTTGTCAATTTGGATGTGCCGTGGGGGACAAATTTTATATTCTTAATTGAATTAAAAGATGCACCACGTGTACAGTTAATGCTTGAATATCACGGATAATTGGTAAACATTTCTCTATATTAAAAAAATGGGTAAATTGATTTCATTGGTACCAATTGATCTTACTTGAATTGAATGGTTGTCCATTAGTATTATTTTATTTCTCTTGCCTTGATTTTTGAGACTTTATGGAAGTAAATTCCTCACGTGTGATAGTGGAAAGAGTATGATTTGATTGATAAAAGCTTCCTTTTTGAAAGTTGGAAGATTTATATAAGCCATGTTTGATCCACATTATTTTTTTCATTCTCATTATTTTATTCATTTTCAATCACACATTTTTCAATAAAATAAAATTTTTCATCACATCAATAACTTTTTATTCTTTTTCAACCACATTCATCATCATATCACTTCAAAAAAATGCATTCTTTCATTTTAATATGCACCAAACACACTCATAATATATATTTTGGGACAAACCTATTACGTAAATTATGGCAATCATGACCCTACTCTATCAATAAGTCAACTGTCCACGTCTTAGAATCGAGTAAAATGTCGGATTTTCAGACACGCGTATAATTTAAAAGGGAAAACAACAAAATTTAATCTTTTACGTAGAAAACGTGTAGAATATAGTATAAATAATATAGATGGTTCTTTCGGTGTAACATACATATTGACACGGCAAAGGAGAACGTGAATTTCTTCCAAAAATTCTATTATCGAACGAAGTAGGATACTATCTGTCATTTCAATATTATGATTTTTTTACGTAGTTTTATTTCATGAAATGCTAAACGACCTGTGGGTTTTAATGAAATGAAATGTGAGATTCCTTCAAACTTTCTCAAATGTTGCACAGAAATATGTTAGAGCATTCGATTGATATTCGATTGCTCTTGATGAAATGATAGTATGAAATGTTATAATTTTATGTTTAAAAAATTATCTATTGTTTTGAACGTTCATAATCTATTGAGTTTAAAATTACTCATTCATTTAAAATTCAATATTTTCAAGTCGGATTGGTCAACGTGGATGGTAGCTAGGCGGTGTGTGGGTTGCTAAGTAAAAGTTTTAAGAATACATTTGACAATAAATTTTCGTTAGACGTTTTGTATGTTTTTATTTGTTTCTTTTAGATGTTCTAGATTTCAAAGTCTTGTGTTTATTTAAATTGGTGTTTGATGCTTCAAATAAATTAAAGTTTCAAATTTGTACTTAATTAATTTCGCATTATGAAATGATATCAGTAACACCTCAAAATTTAAGTCGATAAAAATTGGGGTGTTACAAAACTATCATAGGCGATGGCAATCGATATGCATTATCCATATAAAAACGTTTTAAAACTTTTTTTGTATATGAACAAATAATCATTTTGGAAAATGTTCAATTTGCAAATCGAGACAAAAATTTTCCAAATCTTTTATCTCAAATTCATTTTTCAAATAACCTACAATTTTGTTGGGCCCTTCAAGAGTTCTAATTAAATTTAAATTATCAACATAAACTACAATAATTGTAAATTCAATATTTATTTTCTTTATGAGAACATATGGACAAATATCATCATTTTTATAACCCTCATTCAACAAATATTCGTTAAAACGATTATATCATATGCGTCCGAACTGTTTTAATCCATATAATGATCTTTGCAAGTTAATTGAAAATATAGTTAGTATCATTTATTTCTGGCACTTTATGTTATTCGTGGACTTTTATATATATGTCACTATCGAGTAAATCTCACAAATAGGCAGTTATTACATTCACAATGCTCATATTAAACTTTTGTAACGCAATCAAACTAATTAAGAATCTAAAAGTTGCAGTGTCCATTACGGAAGAATACGTTTTATCATAATCAATTTCTGATTTTTGTGAGAAACCTTGAGTTACTAGTTGGGTTTTATATCTTGTAACTCCATTATTTTCATTTTTCTTCGTACAAAAGCTCAACTGTATCCTACCGTGATTATATTTTTAGGTGTTCGAACTACATGTCCAAACACTCTTCGTTTCTCTAAGGAATTTAATTTCGCCTATAAGACTTCTTTCTATTTTTGTCAATAATTACTTCGATCGATATGTTTCGACGAATTTATTTCGATTCCTTGCTATTCATAATATAATGTAGTATATAATGTGCAAAAGTGTTATTAACAATCTTTTTCTTTTCGATCCCATTTCTTTTTTATAATCACATAACTGATATCTCAATTTTCAATATAGCAGGTATTTAAACCTCTTATAGGTTTTATCTAGATATCCATCAAAAGTATGTCTCTTTAATGTGATCATTTTTGCTAATTGCTCCATTTTCATTTAATTTTTTTTTATATTATAATCGAATATTATCACGCAATGAGCCATATATATGCTTTTTCAAGAGTAACGTATCAATATTCTTTTGGAATATTAAAAATTATAATTTGTACTTTTACCCAAAAATCGATTAGTATTATTCTAGAATATGAAATTGTAATATCATACTCTTTGGGATCAATTAGCATTCTTTTAAAATATTAACAATATTGTGCAATTTCAGGAGCATCAACAAACTATTATTTAAAAACATTTACTCCTCATGAGTATGTTAAATTAGAGTAGAATATTAATTATTTGTAGAGTTCTGCTTATTCAGGAGCAGCACAATTTAAAGTTTATAGATAAACATAAAAAAAAATTAGCCCTTGTTCGAGTCTCAATTTTTTCATCAAAGTGTAGTTTTGATCGGTGATTTGACCTCATTTCAATCATATCTTTCAATAGAGTTACATGCAAATTCAAAATTTTCCTTATTTTTTAACCATATATTCTCTATCATAAGACAATTACAAAATGCATTTATTGAAAAAAAAAAATAGGACTCTTGTCAATTCCATCACATAATCACAAGATGATGTTTACTTTAATTTAATATGCACTTAAAACTAAGATACTTTTAACAATTGACGCACATAATGAGACGTAAAAAATCTCAACGGAATATGCATCTCAACGCTTATAGATTAATTTTTCAATACAAACCCCATGCAACTAAATTTGAATGGAGGAAGGAAATTATTATGTTATAAGACATATATGCAAATCCCGTTGTAATATTCAAGTAAACGACAAACGTAAAGGATTTTCAAAATTGAGTGTGCAATTGGGAATTTGGGTACAGAAATGTGTAATATTAAAAACATCACAATATGAAATTGGGTAAAAAAAAATGTGTGCAGAGAGCTTTGATCGCTATTTTTTTTTCATGATAAAAAATAATTAGATAAAGCATTCCTGCTGAGTACATATTATGAAATAAAATGAATAAGACAAATAAATAAGAGAAAAAATAGAGTCAATTTTCCAAGCGTGTTTTATTGAGAACCAATGCCCCATATTTATATAGAGTTCAAATAAGAGTTACAATTAGAATGAAATATCTCTCTATATATAAAAAGTGTTTATCTAACGGAATTTCTTGGTTTAACGGAAAAATTAACAGAATTTTTTTATTTAACGGAAAAACACAATATGAAATTGGGTAAAAAAAAAATGTGTGCAGAGAGCTTTGATCGCTATTTTTTTTCATGATAAAAAATAATTAGATAAAACATTCGTGCTAATAACAAATTATGAAATAAAAAGAATAAGACAAATAAATAAGAGAAAAAATAGGGTCAATTTTTCAAGCGTGTTATATTGAGAAAAATGTCCCATATTTATAGAGTTCAAATAAGAGTTATAATTGGAATGAAATATATCTTCTAAATTAAATAAAACTCATCCATGTATCATAATAATACTGAATAATCATCTCATTATTTTACAATAATCCTAAACTTTTTAAAATCTTTTAAAATTTTAAGTTTAATCAAGTATCGATATTTTTCATTAATTTAGATAAAAACAGTGTGAAAACTTACTAAAATTGAAAATTGTGAAATAGTCATCCTTCATGTTATATTTCGAAATTAAATAAGCACCTCAATCTTAAAGTTTTAGCCCCCGTTTGTTCCACATTATTTTTTTCATTCTTATTCTTCTATTCATTTTCAACCACACATTTTTCAATAAAATAATATTTTCCATCACATCAATAACATTTCTTTAGTCCTACATTATTTTTTTCATTCTCATTCTTCTACTCATTTTCAACCACACATTCTTCAATAAAATAATATTTTCCATCACATCAATAACTTTTCCTTCTTTTTCAACCACATATTTCTCATCACATCACATCAAAAAAATGCATTCTTTCATTTTAATGTGCACCAAACACACTCTTAATAACAAACTTTATTGTGAAAAGATATATGGCTAGTACAATAAAAAATATTTATTATTCTATACATTATTACATACATAAAAAATATTTATTATTCTAAACATTATTACACACAATGGAAATTGAACAATCTTGTATTCCATTGTCATTACTTATTTCAATTCTTTTTATTTTGATTAAATCATGGAAATTCGATATTTAATTTTTAGATGATAATTATGCAATTGAAAGGGCATTTAATTATACAATTTATTGAAGTTGGATGGCTCACATGAAATAAACCTGTAAGTTGATTCACCTCTAGTGAAATTTTCCCCTAGGAGCTGCCGCTACGTGTCTTTTTTATGAACTTGAAAAAATTGAGAAAATCTAAATTCTAGAAGGCGGGGCCAAAAGCAGCCCTAATTCTGGAGTTTTCCTTAAGCTCGCTATAGTTGGGGTGTCAGTATTTTCTCCAATCAATTTGGAGAAATCCGCTTCCACTCGTTAATAACAAACGGAAAACCGGTATAGCAGTGCGATTTAGTCACCACACGACGTTGTAATTACAAGCCGAGATCAACAGGTATATATAAGTGCGTATGTATCTATTCATAATCGTCAATGGATATGTAGTATATGCTGTTATGATGGGAAATCCATTTTTTTTTATTTTGATTTTTTAGGGCATATTGTTCTAATTTTTATTTTATTTCTTCATTTTGGTTGGTAATAATCTAATTTAAATATAAAAGGTCGATTATAATTCATCTTCTTGAATAATATGTACGTGTACGTGTTTAATCATTTGACTTTTAGATATATAGTGTATGTTATTGTAGGAAACCGACTTTCTATTTGTCCTTTGGGACATACTGTTCTGGGTTTTATTTTATTTCGTCATTTCTGGTGTTTTTTTTTTGTTAATATTCTAATTACATTGTGGAGGTCAAATTCTGAATATTATCTTGTTTTTTAGAATTTCTGGGCGAAGAGGATTTATGGGTGTTGAAATTTCTGGTTGTATATTTTTCCTGAAAATGGAACTTTTTTATTTGGTTTATGTGCTTAGAAATATAAGTTATCGTTCATTGTCTCATATGGTTTGTTTTCATTGATATCTTGATTTTGTTCCTCTTCTTTCCCCAATCATGGTGGACGGTTGTCATTTGGAAGACCTATTTTTATGAGTAAAAATGTTGAATGGGTGCTTATATGTGATGGTCTGTTCTGGGAAAATGGAAATATGACCATTTTGGAATCATTGATTTCCAGGTCAATTTATCTTAATTCGGGTTTATATTTCTATTTGAAAAGAGAGATTAATCGGAAGATGGTAGAAGAATCGAAGCATAACAGAAATCCATGGATGAACACAGCAGATCAACCATCTAGAATGGTTGATATTGATAAAAGTGTCACATTGATGTCTGAATCAATGGTGATCATGGATGGAGTTGAAGCTGCTCATCCTAAGCAGGTTCAGTCTCACAATTTGAACACCACTTCTGATGGAAAATTGGGCTTGCCTGAGCGGGCCTTTTCAGCTGCTGGTGCTGCATTTCTCTCAGCCATTCTTGTTAATCCACTTGATGTTGTCAAGGTGCAATCATGTTTCATGTTGAAGTTTTCCATATTCTTATTCCATGTTGGATGTATCTGCTTGTGCTAGTAATGTCTCTGTGGGTCAAGTTGTTGGTTGATTGCATAAGAGAGTTTCTTCTTCCCAATGGGTAGAGAATGGAGATCATATTTTGAAGTGAAAAATTATTCCTAATGTATTGCATTTTTCTTTTCTGATTTGTGTGGAAACACTTTTTGGTTGATTAAGCTCTATTATAGGCATTTATAGCAAATGTTGGAGTCATCCCTTTTCCCTTACATATCGTCAATTTGTATTCTTTCACTTTATGTAGCCCCTGTTTAGGCTCCATTTTTCCAAAATACATTTTTTTTTTCCAAAACTCATTTTTAACAACACATTCTCCTATAAATAATGTTACACGTAAACCCAAAACTTCTCCTTATTTTTAACCGCACATTTCCCAAAAAATAATTATTCCAAAATATATTTTCCTCCAAAATCTCATTTTAATGGAGCCCAAGCTGGGGCATAGTCTTTGTTTTCCCTTGCATGTTGTGAATTTATAACCATACATTTCTAAATAGAATGCAGTTGTTGCACTGTATTGGTTATGAGTTCTTGAACCTGCAAGGCGGAAAACATAATTTTAAATTAAGCATAATTCTCTCAGCTGGATGTGGAAATTAAGTTGTATCTTTGAATATGCTTTCTATTAATTCGTTTGCAGACGAGGTTGCAAGCACAGGCTGCTGGAGTTGCTTACTCTCATCCATTGAGTAATCTAACAAGTCGCATGGCCTTTTTCGGACCGAATATGGTATGTAATATTATCTTTCATTTCTTAACCTAAAATTCTGGTTCCCCAAATTACAGAACTAGTGTATTTTCTCTTTAATTTTCCATCCTACATTATCTATCAAAAAAAAAATAAATTTCCAACCTGCATTGTTGTTAACAATTAAGAGTAAAACTTTGCTTATCCTACATTGTTTAGGTATCAGTGGATCCAGTTTTCATTCTACAAGCAACCAGCATATGTAATTGTGTAAACGAAATTTCAGACAATTTTTGTTTCCAAAATTATTGACTTGATGGGTCGGACAAAGTAACGGGGTACTTTGACTCTTTACATTTGTAATACTTAAAACAAAAATAAATTTTAATGCAGTTCTTGACCTTCAAGTTCCAACTATGGTAATTTGTACTTCAAGAGTCTTTATTTTTATCTGATTTAAAGTTTCTTGGACTAACAGCTGTTGAATGTAATTATGTAAATCTTTGTCATTATAAAGTTAGTTTTTTCTGTCTCAACACTCAGTTGAATGGATGTTAGAGCCTTAAAGGGATCTTAGAGTGGTGAAAATGTGTTTAACACGACATTAGATCCATGGATTGAAGGATTTAACTTACATCTTAATCTTGTAAAATGCCATTCTGTTACATCTCATCAAATCAACCCATTTCAAAGTTAATTTTTCATTGTAATTTTGATGCTCCCAGTCTGTTACCTTGTTTTCTTATAAAAAGAATATTTACATGTATTTAGGTGATATCTAGTGAACCTTGTTGAAATGTTTGCCATTCAGAAGCATAGTTTATCTGGTGGATTCAATACTTTAGGTTAAAATTCCTCTTGCTTGTCCTTCATGGCATATGCAGTTCAACTGAGCTTACTGCAATGTATGTGCTAGATGTTTGCAGATCTAAGATGTTCTCCATCATGCACCCGTGCTGGTGTTCATGGTACTGTATCAATTTGCCCTCCTGATTGTTTCCAGTACAAAGGAACATTGGATGTCTTCTATAAAATTATTCGACAGGTAGTGTGGTGATGGTTACTTTTATTCAAACTATGATTTTGCAAGATGTTTTAACCTAAATGAATCAACCTGGGGCTTTGTACAAACTACCATTTTAATATTCTTGGACATGTAACGGTTGTGTGCTTTACAGGAAGGTATTTCTAGGCTGTGGAGAGGCACAAATGCTGGATTAGCTCTTGCTGTACCCACTGTAAGCTTTGGTTTACTGAGGCCAATGGTCACAGCAGTAAAATCCATTATTAGTCCCATGTTAAAATGAGATTTCTGCATAGAATATTCAGATGAGAAGTCTTCTCTGTTTTCCAAACAGGTGGGCATTTACTTGCCGTGCTATGACATTTTCCGCAACCAGTTAGAGGAATTCACTGCACAAAATGCTCCAAGCTTGACACCATACGCTCCATTGATGGCAGGCTCATTGGCTCGATCTTTAGCTTGCACCAGTTGCTACCCCATTGAACTTGCCAAAACACGTATGCAGGTAATATTTATAAAGCTGCCTTTTGTTTTTCTCTTTCATATGTTCTTCCCATCTTTCTTTTCTAATAATAATTATCAACATGGTGTACAGGCATTCAAGGATTGTGGTAAGAAGCCTCCTGGAGTATGGAAGACTTTAATTGAGGTGATCTACCAGGTCAAGAGCACGACTAGCTTCACTAACAGCTGTAAGTTGATATTCTTAGCTTATTAAAGAAGGTTGATTTTATTAAACTGAGAGTTAATAATTTCTTCAAAAATCAGGCAACCAAAGACTTGTGCTTAGAAATCAACTTAGGTGTTATGCCTATGCCAATTGTTTTCGGTTTTCCCAAAATTCTTTAACTGAAGGAAAATTAAAATTTTCCCCTTCAGATATACTGTTAGACCTCATAAATGAAAGAAAACTCTTTTATCTCTAGGCAAGCTTTTTTTTTTGGTAGGTAGGGTTCCAGCTTTTGTAGCTATTACAGGAATTTTCTGGCTTTTTCTGTCATTCAAATAAAATTTATTGTTGTTAATGTATAAAATGTGTCAATCTTTTCAATTCCTGACATTTATGAGGAGATTCATATGGACGGACTTGATTCAACTCGTCATATCTTATTCTGTTGCAGTGCAAAACTACCGTGTCTTATGGACTGGCCTTGGGGCACAGCTTGCTCGTGATGTTCCTTTCTCTGCAATTTGTTGGTCAACTCTTGAGCCAGTAAGGATTGCTATTGTCTTGTATATCAGAATTTTACGTTTTATCCAAGAGCTTTGATATTAAAAGTTCTCTGTTATAGGTAAGGAGGAGGCTTCTGAGTCACGTGGGAGATGAAGCTAATGCAGCTAGTGTACTTGGGGCAAATTTCTCTGCTGGTTTTGTTGCTGGGAGCCTTGCTGCTGCTGCTACATGTCCGCTTGACGTTGCGAAGACTCGAAGGCAAATTGAGGTTTTCCCTTGAAAAATAATCTTCTGGAATTTAGTCTGAATTCCTTACATTTAGGATTTTATACAGTGACAATACATATATGTTCTTTCTAAGTGGTTCTTTTGTTAAGCATATGATTTTTTTTATAAAATAATAAATGTTGCATGATGAATGTTCTAGGCTGTAACTATGGCTGACACGTGATCTTAGATGATACTTTTTTTTTTGCTACTACTTTGAGTTTGGCAATCAATCTAAATTTATGTTTTTCCATAAATGCCAAATACAAGGGCTGTGTGAGGTGACATAACAATCTGCAGAAGCTAAGATATGACCCTAACTTCAATTTTGTTGTGCAGAGCCAGTCTAGGTATTACTAATCCAATTTATGTGATTTTGTGGACTTTATAAATGTTAGAGCTGATCCTATAATTGTAAAAAAATTGGAATGTAGATATCTCCTGCCATTTAGAAAATTTTTGTGTTCCATTTTCTCAAGGGTTACTCCTTCGAAAATGTGATCTTGTATTTTAACATATATTCATACGCTACTTTTTTTTTAAAAATTTGGTTTTTATTTTTAATTTTTTTTGCATTTTCCAGAAAGATCCAACGAGGGCATTAAGGATGACGACAAGACAGACACTGGTGGAGGTTTGGAGGTATGTCTTAGCATATACGTCTGCCCACTATATGTAATGCATGCATCGAACATGAACCGCTCAAGTCTTATTTTGCTGACCTACTTATCATGATCTAATTCAGTTTATTGGTGAAAAGTTCACATCCACCTATACATCCAAGTTAATTTGAACCTTCTATCTAAAGCTTTTCCCAAGTTGACTTACTGTTTAAATGTAATTTAAGCTCGCATAATTTTGCTAGATGTGCATTGATTTTTATACTTTTAGATTTTTCATTCAGCACGAATCTTCACTGGCCTGATGAATGAGTAGGTCCTATGCATTGGAGTTCATCCAAATAATCACCCTGCATATTTTTGTCTACAATTTCGTGTTTAAGCTATTATTAATATAATAATATTAAACATACAACATGTGGGTTTTTCTCCTTTCCATATACTAGCATGTTTGGGTTAGGTTAAAATAAGTAACAGTACTTTTTGGGAAAACTTTTTTGAATACCTAAATTTGTTATTATTTCGAAGTCAGTCTTACTTTACTGTCAACATGAGTAAATTAGTTTGATTTTGATCAACAACTGAATTTATTAATTTGAACTTATTTTTCTCGAAGATTAAATTACTTAAGCTTATTCAAGCACGCTATGCAACCATGGTCAGAAATCTGAAGTTAATTTATAATCTGTTCAGGGATGGAGGTATGAAAGGACTGTTTACAGGTGTTGGTCCCCGTGTTGGCCGTGCTGGTCCTTCCGTAGGGATCGTGGTTTCATTTTACGAAGTCGTGAAGTACGTCCTACATCATCAGTACGCTACTTAGTGAAATGCGACGAGTTGCTGACTTTATATTGACATCTTTCCTTCTTCGGAAGGTCATAGTTGCTACACGAGGCCACCTTTATTCTGGAGGAAGCAGTTTGGTAATTCTGATGTGGATATAGATGAACAGTTTTGAAATGGTAGTCTGTCGTAGCCATTTGCACATGGTTGGAAATAATTTCTCTTCTCATTTATTTTTCTGACCCAAAGTTCGTCGGTTTAGTTACCTGTAACTCAGGATTGAAATCGAGAAGAAATTTTGGAAAAACTTGGTCATTTTGGTGACCACTTTTTGCTGAGTAGATCTCATTTTAATTGATGAATCTTTGCAGTTCTTGCAATCGAATTTATGGGATGTTTTTCAGTGTAACTGATTCTCTTATCTGCTCTATTGGTTTTGTGTTAGTGTAACCTATATGGATTGTCCAACTCTCAGTGACTCGTTGGT
Organism: Fraxinus sp. D2006-0159; assembly: GCA_903798375.1. Lineage (NCBI taxonomy): Eukaryota > Viridiplantae > Streptophyta > Magnoliopsida > Lamiales > Oleaceae > Fraxinus > Fraxinus sp. D2006-0159. Next base: position 11,105 of record CAIGRQ010077600.1, read on the forward strand.
ACTCGTTTAGTAGGGTGGATTATGGAGAATATTGGATAGTATGAATAAGAGGTTAAAATTTAGTCTAAAGTACAACACTGCGGGTCTTACCCAATTTCTTGATTGCACGATAATTAAAAAAGAGTTATCCCCTAAATACAGGGAATAACTCACAAAACAGCATCATGTGCATTTTTTATTTTTTTTCTCATTTTTGAATATGTGTTGTCAATTTTTAATTTCTGTATCAATTCTGTAATAATCCTGTACTTGTAGACTGATTCATTAAAAAAATTTAAGACCATAAATTAATATATAATAAAAAAGAGAGAAAATTGGAAAGAAGGTGTCCAAACATGCTTCTTGTTGCAGGTAGGTTCTCAAACATTTTACAGTAGCATTTTTTATTTATTGGACTGTATTGCCCATTTGAAAATTATAGTTATATATTTTTATGCTAGTAATATTTATCACAATACTAAAAATTTGGATCAAATTTGTTTAATTTTAAAATTACAAGCTATTTTTTAAACTAAATAATAATGACATCACTTGTGCGGAAAGAGGAAAACTCAAAACTCATTTAAACTAAAAAATATTGGTGTTATTGATGATATTAAAAATAAGAAAAAAGATAATTTTAAAATGTGGAAAATGGATACTATGTTCCTGTATGGTTGGAATTAAAATTTAATTTTTTTTTAATTGTCAATAACTAATTTTAACCAAATATTTTATGAGATCTACAATTTTTCAACTACACGTGAATTAATTTTTATCAAAATCTAATAAATATATAATATTAATCTCCACTAAACAAGACATATATATCTATTTTTCTATACCAGGGTTTCGTAATTGCATACCAACGCAAGTTCTTTTGTCATATTGAAGATCATCGAATTTGAATCTCATCCTTTTAGAAAACTCGGCTCCAATCAAAGCAAAACCACGTTGAAACCATGAATGTGTAACCAATTCTTAGTCGAGAATGAATTGCTAATAGACCCTTTCAGATAAAAAGATTTAATTTTATGTATATATTGTTCTGTCGATATTGATAAAAGTTAAAAGACTTTGTTTCTTATTACACTCGGTGCATAAATGAAATGGATATTTAGCAAACAAGAATACAATTAAAATTTGAAAAATCCCCCCCC
>CAIGRQ010077695.1:0-16442 GCA_903798375.1 Fraxinus sp. D2006-0159
CCCCCCCCCCCCCCCCCCCCACTAAGTACAATATAGATTATAGACTGCCAACCTAGGCAATGCGCCTTCGTGATCGTCCATTGAACTTACATAAAGAATACTGCAGGAACATTTCAAGTCAAGCCTAGGTTTAGGTGATCAACCATAATATACTACATAATATACAATTCCTCCTTTGCAAAAAAATAACTTGTAATTTGTTGCCAGTCATTTCATGGAATAGCTAGATTAATCCTAATTAATTATCCATTCATGCATCTATAATAAATCTCAGGCCCGAATATGACACGTTACGGCAGCAATTTCGGCTCTTACCTCATAAGCCATTTCTAGTTTACCAAATAACTCCATTATGTAACTCGAAGAAACTTATATAAATCTTTCCCCCTTCCTTTCTTGACTTCACCATAAGAAAACACAAAAATATTCTTGATTCATATTTCAATTAATCGATCAAATGGCACCAAAAGCGATTAACGTTAGTGCAGTTCTTATTGTACTAATAATTCTTTCAGCAGATGCAGCCATGGCTCAATCAGATTGCACGAACGTGCTGATTAGCATGGCCTCGTGCCTCAACTATGTTACCGGGAGCTCTAACACCCCATCTTCTTCATGTTGCTCCGCGCTAGCTAATGTTGTGAAAACTCAACCCCGATGCCTTTGCACTATAGTTAACGGTGGTGGTGGTGGTTCATTTGGAGTCACTATTAACCAAACGCAAGCGCTTGCACTGCCTGGTGCGTGTAAGGTGGAAACTCCACCGATTAGTAGGTGCAACGGTAAGGCCTCGACCACCTCGACTCCATTAGATTAGTAGTGAATTTAGTGTATTGTCATGCATGTCTATATATATATATTCAAAACTAATGTGTATTTGTTAGCTGTTAATGGCCCTGCAATGTCTCCTGTGGCTTCTCCAGAGAGTTCACCACCAGAATCTGTAGATGGAACTAATGATTCTCCAACTAGTCCATCAGTGAAAGGTAAATGTATACAGTCGAAGTGTAGTACTATTTATAGGGTTACAAATAACTATAAAATGAAATATTACATTGATTAAATTAGAAGTAACTTAAAAGTTGTTTTTCCCAAAAGCAAAGTGTTGAACCATCTAGCGGCTGGCCTAGCGCTTTCTATAAACCTAGACATGTACAAGACCGGTTGTCACCTACACCATGGTTTAACTTTACTAGGTAGATAGAAAAGTAACCTAGGCATGGAGCATAGGGAAGTTACAACGAGGAATACTCAGGCTATTGTCTTTCGAGAAAAGTAACTTTTAAGCTTAGCAAAACATGCAAATACCGTATCTTTAACACGAACAAAAAACATCATTAATGTACAAATTGTCTACGCATTTAATTGTCTTCATTCACGAATGGAGCAGGATCCAAGACGGACGCAGCCTCAAATGGAAGTATTTCAAAGATACATCCTCAACTCGTTGCCTTCTTTTTGTTCGTTATAGCTCTACATTCCTCGACTTTCATTGGCTACTGAGGATTCTATATGGAGGCCGGACGTGGAGCTTTTCGCCCGGAGATTAATTAAGACACGATAATTTACTTGCAATACTTATTAAGCCCTACTTTCAAATTTCTACAAGTCAGTCGATATTATATGTATTTGTGTTCTAAATTGAAGGAGAGTGGTTTCACTTTCTGTTTGTAATGTAAGTTTTCTGTTCCTGTGAGTGATTATGAGTTTGTGTTGAATAAATTATCTTTGCAAGAATAAGCACCTTTTTTTCAGCCTTTTTTTTCATTGTTTGGGTGGTGTGATAGCTTCATTTCTTCAATAGGCTAACAAAATGGATCGTCTTTGTCTTTGATGCCTAAGATTTCTTAATCGGACAACTAAACAAAAACAGGACTTTATATATTCAAATGCATATATACATACATATGTACACACACGTAAGAGAGGGGATGAAAGTGTGCAAAGTGCACCACAAGTTTAGATTTTTTACTTCATCCTCGTCTTGGTATGAATTAAAATCAAGATTTTAACCTATTTTAAAGTCAATAATTAATATAGAGACATATTTTACGCGATTCACAACTTTTCGACTACATATTTTATCAACTATTATCAAAATTTACTAAAAAATATACTAAATATTATTATTCTATGTAGAATATAATTTTGATGGGAATGACACGAAAGTCACCTCAGATGTAAAACAGAAGGCTCTCCAATAAATAGAGGCATCCCCTTGCTATTTTATTTATATTAGTTTCGTGAGATAGTTATGAGTTATTTTGGGATAAGACTTAGGTTACAAATACTATGAAGGCTATTTTAGTATGTATGTCTTTGTTTTTCATGTAGTGTAATTTTTTTATGGGCCCATGATTTATTTTTTGGTTTAGGAGTTTTTCAAGTAAATTATTGTGTTTGTTTTAGCTATCTATATTTTTATTTCTCTATTTTCCTTGATATTTCTTGAAAGAGGATTATTGGGTGAATCATGAAATTAGTCGAGATTCCCAGTGAGTTGTATCATAAGCAAGGTTTATTCCATGCGTTGAAGTTTGATGTATTATCAAGCTTGAGGAGCGGTGCATGAATATAAAGGGTTGAGTTCGAGGAAGAGAAATTCATAAAAGATTTATTTTCGGTTGGTGGTAAGTGCGTATAAAGTACACAATATGCGCTACACAAGGATTTGACAAAAAAAAAACCTAATCCCTATTTGTGTACAATCTGGACACCTTGGAAAAACTCTATAAAAAGTTGATATGCATGGTGTCGCAAACCTTTGCTTTCTCCGTAAGAGATAGTGATAGTTTTAAGTAGGATTTCTTCATTCTGTTTTCTCCATACGAGATATTGATATTTTTAAGAAGGATATCTTCATTTTTATGAAATGTTGATAGATACCATGATTAAGAATGTGTTACTGGTGGATTCACATTTTTTCACCGGAGTTGAGGATGTGTAATGGAAAGTCTGTTGATGGTTAATGAATTCTTTGGAAAGCGAACTAGCGAAGTAAGAATTGAAGCATTATTTTTAGCAAGTAATTAAACAAATGGTGGTTATATCGCCACCACAATTTGTTGTTATTTTACAAAATTTTAAATCCACCCCAACTAAATTACATTTTTAATAAATACAACTCCTCGATTTGATTAATATAAACTAACTCAATTAAAAATTATATTCGATTTATCTTTATACCACATTAAACTCTAGCAAATGCTGGATATCCAAACCTGCCCAGTGACCTCCACAGTACACCAAACTACCTACCTGGCCAATCCCTCTCCTTCACCTTTTCATGAATGTGGCAAGCAAATGTGCATGTCGATGACGGGTTTTTATTGTGCTTTAGGTTATAAATACAGGGACTTAATGATGTGAAACGTAGAATTGGTTGGATTTGCTTTTCTTATCCACTTGGGTTGTATCGAATTGAAAATTGGATGGTAAGGAGTATCATGATTTATTGATAATATATATACCCTTAAACAAAATCCTACTCACACCATCAACATCATCCAAAATAACCTGTAAATAATATATCAGCTCAACGTTAACTTTTGCTTTTGAAATTTAGAAAAGCCAATTATTATAGTAAGAGAATGCAATCGCTCTGCCCGTAAAGACAGGAAAGCAATAGTTATTTATACGAGTTATGAGAATAAGGAGGGTTACTGAATTTTCAAATCCTGAATTGAATTTGATAACTTGAATTTGATGGGGTGGGGTGGCTATGTTGTAGTGGTAGTTAGGGGGTAGACAGAAGAAGCAAATTTGTGTTTTTCTATGTTGTCTATTTTATATAATTATTATTTTTTTTTCTAAAATGAAAGGTTTGTGACAATACAATTTGCTAAGGGAAACAAATTATACCATTAAGGAAAAATCTAAAGTGACAAGATTGTCACGACCCTGTCACTTACGTAGCGCCCGGCTATTGGCTGGGCGGATGTGGCATAAATTTCAAAAATGCTGTGTGCATAGGTCATATTTTTTTTTTCTCCCCCAAAGCCAGGGGACTCCTACACCAAACAATGTACAGGGTCATGTGACGCTGTACAAAGTAGCACTTCTCCATAAATTTTATGTCACCTTGGACATTCAATTGCAGAGTTTGATTAATCCCGCTTTACAAGAAAAACAGTTGCAATTAATTAGAGCATTGATAAAAATCAATCTAGAATGACTAGGATTAGAGGGCCTGGTAGCTTTTTTATACCTTTTCACCAACAGAAAATGATGATATCAATTATCACATTGCTGTAATTTTTAAGCATGGTACGATATTAGCATTAATCTCGCACGAGGCTTTCAAAACTCAGCATTGATGCTAAGTACTTGAACAACTAAAATTTTGGCTAGAGGAAGAAATATTGAAAAGAAAACATGAGATAGTTTGGGAGTTTTCTTGTATATTATATATGATAAAGGTTTACAACTTTAAACTTGGTTACGAACAAATGAGTATTCATCTATTTATAGCGAAGCTAGTTAGAATTGATGGGTAGGATTGATTTAATTGAACGGCGTAGATTTCATCTTTACAAATATCTATAATAAAACATTTAAATACGAGAGATCATTCCATTAAATATAACCCACGGTTTATTATCGTAAAACCATGTTTGCGCTAAAATTCAAATATCTAATACAACTTATAAACAAGAAAGGATCTTGCGACCCAATACCAAACCCGTACCTATTGAAGGATTTTGAGCATGACAAATGGTGATAGAGTTACCAACTATGCTAATAAATTAGACGTCGATGGTCAAAAATCCAAGAAATTAATAATAATAATAATAATAATAATCACGTAAAACACAAAGGTGTCTCGCACGCGTCAATTATCAAAGTAAAGAGCTGTAAATTAATATGCAAACTAAGGGAGGGTTGAGGAAAGCCCACTAATCATCTTAAAGGTTTAATAACATTTTCCCCAAAAATATCAAGAAATGATGATTCCAAAATAAGTAGTATATGTGTAACATGAAGGCCACGAGTTTGAATTCCCTGTCAACACTTCCTCGATCGAATCCGTCGCACCGAATTTACCTAGTGCGGTTTTTCTCTAATGTATTGTTTGCGAGCTACTACACATGGAGCGAGATTTATCCAGTGTGCACTCACAAGTAGTGACTGCATGTTCATATGTCAACAAAAAAAAGTGAGGATTCGCATCAAACGAATTTGCTAAGGACGGATCGAAGACAAATAGCTATCATGTTGATCCAACCAAAGATGTCACCACTATGTCGACTTCGACGATTGATCTCCGGTCTCGTGACTTATGAATTCTGAATCGCCCATTGATTGATCAACGACTATACAAGACTCATAATTCAACTCCACCAAATTGGGAAGACAAGTGGCCCAAACAACTCTTTTAACCTTTTATGTGCTTAGAGCATCTCCAAGAGCCTTTTTATTTTTAAAGAGTATATTCTATCATTTGGAGAGTATCTATAAATTTAGAGAGTTAAAATTTTGAATTACTCCAACAAACTTTTTATATTGACACTTAATTTTACTACTCCCAAAAAAATAATGATTATTTTTCTTTATCTTTTATTTTAACTGACTTTTCTGTAGATTATTTTATTGATTATCTATATTGAAAATTGAAATTTTTTGAATGCATTTAATTATAAATAGTGTGTTTGGATCTTCAAAAAGATTATTTTATTATTTTCTTACATTAAAAATTGAAATATTTGAATGCATTTAATTATAGAGATTGAGTTTGGATCTCCAAAATTGGAGAGTCAAACCCACTCTCTAAATTAAAATGTTAGTTTAAAGAGTTTTTTGGAGCATAATTGTAAATGTTAACTCTTTAAAATAGAGAGCATATCATATTTAAAGAGTCTCTTGAAGATACTCTTACAAATTGATCTTCTAACAAAAGTAAAAAGGTCCACCTCACCAGAGCCCATAATGACTGTCAACCGAGATTTACACCTCTGGGGAGTTGAGGACAAATAAGTGCAATTATGCATTATTCTAAAGAAAATGTTATAATAAGTCCGAGCTTTGAACAGCTTGAAACTTTTAGAGGAGTGTATTCAATTGAGATTTTTAATGACTTTTTGGGATTTAAAAAGTTTAAGTTTATTCAATGTAGATTTTTGGAGACCCTCTAAAAATATTGATGTATTCAATTGAGACTTTTATAAATTTTTAAAAAGTTTCTAAAATTCACGGTGTGTTCAATTAAAACTTTTTAGAAGTCTCTATAAGTTTTAAGGTATTCAAGTTTTTATAACTTTTAGAGACTTTTATATGTCTCCATACTACTAACTTTTAAGCAGAAAATATAAAATCTCAAAATTTGTCTCTTATTAATCACAAAATTTTGAGACTTTTACATAAAACAAAAAAGAAATTAATATGTATTTTTTTTCAATATTTATATTTCATTTTCTCTTCTACGAAAATTTGAGTTATGATTAAAATTTATTTTTTCTATTAATTATATTAGTTTCTATTTTTTTTCTCTTATTTTTTATTTATATTGTTTATGAAAGAATTAAAATGTATTCTTATAATTTTTTTTTTCTTTTTTCATTCATATTTTCTGAAAAATATTTATTTTTAATTAAATTATAAAATTTTATATAGAATAATTTATAATTAAATTAAAATATATATTATTTATTTATTTTTTAAAAGTNATATTAAATTTATTTTATATATATAATTTAAATTTTCATTTTTTTAAAATATTTTTTTATTATATGCAGGGAAAAGAAAGTAGAAAGGAGAATTGTGAGAAGCATCACCTTGTATATGATAATTTCATAATATTGCACTAAATCCACATAAATTCTATCTTAAATGAATCTTCAAAAGTGTTTTGAGTTCTACAAAAGTCTCTAAAAGTTTTAAATGAAAATTTAAAAATCTACAAAAACTTCCACTAATTCCATATAAATCTCTAAAAAAATCCATGAAATCCACATAAGTCATCACTTAAAAAAAATCTATCAAAGTCTTTAAAAGTCCCAACTGAATACAATCTCCTTAGAATTCTAAAAACATTGAACATTTCAGTCAGGCACAAAGTAGGCCACCCACTAACCCTACTCCATTTATCTCAAATCCCCAAGTTTTACGTATTAAACTAAACAACAAGCCCAGGTCTGAAAGCCCTTCATATCTAACAAAATTTCCAACTTACAAGAGTAGGAGAAGTTGGTAACCCACTTCACCCCACCTCCACCCCGGATAACTTCCTATATAAATCTAACACATAACAGAACTCCACCATCAAGCACCAAACATTTCCTCATTCCACAGGCATTTTCAGTAAAAAATTCAGTCGCTTTACATTCAATGGGACTTCAGAACATGGTTATGATCATAGCCCTTATGCTAGTTACCTTGTTTTCGACCGGTGCCACTGCACAATCAACCGATTGCACCAATGTGCTAATTAGCATGTCACCCTGCCTCAATTACATATCCGGGAACTCATCAACCCCCTCGACAGGATGCTGCACACAGCTCGCCTCTGTGGTTCAGGCCCAGCCTCAATGCTTATGTCAGGTCCTTAATGGTGGTGGCTCCTCCTTGGGACTCAACATAAATCAGACACAGGCTATGGCCCTGCCTAAGGCTTGTAATGTTCAGACTCCCCCTGTTAGCCAGTGCAATGCTGCTGGTTCACCTGCTGCCTCTCCTGATGCATTGCCAAATTCTCCAAATGCAAACCCTTCAGGTACACAATTTATGTGTGTTTCTGTTCTCTTATGTCGTTGACTTGAAGGAGTCAATAAATAATATGTTTGGTGTAAATCATGCAGATGGTGGATCAAAAACTGTGCCAACGACGGGGGATGGTTCGTCTGATGCAACTTCCACCAAGTTGGGAGCTTCTCTGCTCTTCTTCCTTCTGTTCATAGCATCATATATGTCCACCTGATTTTTCACGAAGTCTACAGGCCTTTCGCTAAGTCCTATATATACAATCTTTCTTATTTCTTAGTTGGAATTCCTCTAGAGTTGGCAAGTCATTGTATTATTCATTCAATTATGACCCTTTTTGGAGGTCCATCTGATATTGTATGGTCGAAGAGACTTTATGTCATCTTCTCATTATAATAAAGTTGATTCATCTCATTTAGTATAACTATGGAATATTCAAACTATCACACAGCACCGAGCCATCACAGATAACTAAACAATTACCAAAAAAAAAAAATTAATATTAACTCCGAAGAAAACTATCGTAAAAATATAATAAACATTTCCCGGAAAAACTTCAAAATTACACAACAGAGGATGAGACACATGTTTGTACATGAAGCAAGTCAACATGATAACTGAAAAAGTTCTAAAAAAAAGTATTACCATGATCTGGGAGACTATGAAAATACGGTTCAATATGCAAAACCAATTCTCTGCATATAGTACATAGTAAATATCACATAGCTTCTTCACTACCAGTCGGAAGACTGCCCACATTACACGAGGTTACAATCAACCCCTGCACCTTTTGCATCAGCAAAGCAAAAATGTCAATACAATTTAGTCGTGCAGGCAGAGGCAAAAATGTCTGCATTAGCAAGAAAAAATGTTGATGCAAAAGAGAAGTGAAGACAGGTAAGATCTCAGTTTCTAACAACACATGGTCACAATTAAATTGAAAGCCACCATGACAGAATAGAGAAAATTTTCTTCACAAGTTACAATCCAAATTTAGTCATAATAGTCCAGAGAAAATTTAGTCTCAAATGAAGCATACAGGAGGAATATAAGGATTGAGAAGAAAGATCAAAGAAGAATTAAAAGATTGGCTGAATGCCCTTATGAGAGGAAGATAAATCATAAATATGCTAAACAAAATCTAAAATAAAAAACAGGAGTGATCTATGTCAACTCTACCAATTAAAACCACAAGAAATATGTGTATTATGATAGAATTGACAGTATGCAGAACTCATCCAGGAAAAAGGAATCAAACTTAAGAAATGATGAGATATAAGGAATCCTGATGGAAAGAGAAAAGATATTGTTACATTTTCCTCATCAAAAAGTTATTTTGATGCACAGGTTAGAATGGAGCAGAAAGGAACGCCCAAAAAACTGAGTATAAAAGAGAGAAAAGTACAGCCAAGGTCCCCCCAACATATGCGTAACGTAGTATTTAGGGAAAGCAATATTTACCAGCCAATTTCTGATGTGACGATGTCTATCTAACCTCCAGCAACTATGATTATGATTGGGCCGTGAACAAGAGCGCGAGGATTAGACAGTGGGCTAGAGTGCAGCAGAATTTATCCTTAAAATTGATTAGCTTGTATTAACCTGATAGTTTGTTATCCAATTAGTATGGGAGGGGGTTAATATGGAAACTTCTCGAATACATATTATAGTTAGAATTAAAGAGAAGGTAGTCTCATTAGAAGGCAGGAAGAAATTGGGGTGTCAACTGGGAGAGAGTCAAGCCTCACATAATATCTTGTGATTCCTTTACTGCTCAGCATTCACAATTATAGCTAGACCATTATCGTATGTACAAATTTCAATGACCATTCATTGCTGTTTCATTTGCATTCACAAATTACAAACACTGGGATTCTATGAGACTACAAGGTCTTTTTCTCCTTTACCTGGCAGTCCCACACCTATATTCTTGTCATGTTGTGTCTGGCAGGTACCATGATGGCAAAGTGGATATGTAAGAGTTCACGTAGCAACATTAATTGAGTGACTTCGAGCAATAAGTTGGCAGCATATATATATGTATACACACTCAACTAGGCTATGCTAACCATATAACTTTTTAGATAGGATGGATGGATATATAGACCAGAAAACCTTCTAAAAGGAAGCTAACCCAACAAATCTAAAGCAATGTATACATATTTCTGAACGATGTTAACAAGCAACAAATATTTGATTGTTGTTCTCAAGCAAGATCAACAACAATATCTTAAATAACAAACTCAACAAGAAGAAGAATGATTCCATCGAACAAAATCATCAATTTATGGATCCTCCACCAGCATAGTAGCGTGTCAATGGAAACCGACTTCACCCGAAAGGATCCTCTCTACCTCTTCTCGCTGCTATATTAGTATCAATGTCTTCAGTTACAAGTAACCAACTTTCTTGAACCTTAATACACGACTAACTAATGCTCATATGTTACAAGAGAAATAATTCTAAAATCAAAAGCAAAGAATTGTTCAAGATTTGAGATAAAATAAGTCTCTGGATGAACAGAATGAAATATGCAGTCATTTAACAGGTCACTTTTTTCTCCACACAGCATTCAAGGTTATCGCTTATCAATACCCAAATCACCAGCATACCACCTATGAAACTCTGTCAAATTAAAAAGAAAATGTATTATTTTCAATCTTGTAATCTAAAAAGTTATAATTGATCTCCCTTAGTTTATTCAAACACCACCTTAAACCTTGTCTAACGCACACAGCTCGATCAATACAGTTCACAATTGTCAAAAGTCAGCATCCATTTTCTTGCAATTTCTAAAAGAGATATTAATGATAGGCCCCTGTTTGATCCAGATTAAAATCAGATTGTGATATTTTGAATTTGGAGAAATCTCATTAAGGACGTGTTCGGTAGAGATTAAAATCGGATTAAAATTGAAAAATTAGCTGTTATTATTGACTTTTATTGGACGAGTGGCCCAATAACGGCTATATTTTCAATTTTAATTGGATTTTAAGCACGATTGAACACGCCCTAAATATTATGCAAAAAGGCAATCCAATAAATTCCCAACCCTCTTTTGCCATAAATAACCCACAAAGAGCATCAGCAGAAAGATCTTTATAGTTGGGGGTAATTTGGGGAATCAAACAACAATTTGTTGATGGAATGGAAGAAGAATTCAAAACTGTCATCATTTTTCTACCAAACAAATGTAATTTATTCTTCAGGGCCCACCAATTTCAAGCAAAAAATTGCTTTTCCTCAAATAATCGAGATCAAACAAAAGCTAAGTATAATGTACACTACCAATACATCCTCAGGATTAAATATACATTTTAAACAAGTAGTTATCTACCAGAACAAGGGAAAAAATTTAAAATATATGTTATATCATGCAATAATCCCTGGACTGCCATTTCTGGATCTCCATACCATGGACATAAATTTGTTAGCTTGAATAACAACTGGAATATTTTACCCACACAGCAAAAATTAAACTATCTCTGGAAGACATTTTGGCTCACCTCAACGAGATCGAGACCGCATAAATTCTTCAAGTTTATCCCACACCTCAAGTGCCGCAGCTCTGTCTTGGTGCCGTTTGTTTTTACTAATCTGTACAGAATAATAAACACACAACTAGATGGGAATCAAAATAAATTACCCGGACCGCAGCAAACAGTGTCCAGGGCTGGACTGTGGTCAACCACGGTCAACACTTAACTAACATAGAAATTTTGAAAGAAAAACAGATATAAACCATGCTCAACAACAAAAAAATGCTGACCGAAATGATCTTAACATTCCACTGCTTCACAGTTTTTGCTGATTCCACGCTGTCATCCTCAAAACGCATGTAAAACCCAAGAACTGATATAGAAATCCACATATACATCATTAGTGAGAAAAAATTCCCTTTCTGAGTGGTATAATTTTCTATCACTGTAATACCAGTATTTATGCATGTCAGGCATATCAATTTTGCTAATCTTAAGCAAATTGCATATATTAATTAACTAGGACCATGAATTATATACCAAAGTTGGCTTTAATTATCAGTGTCCACATCACTCAGTATAATCAGTGTCAAATTAACAGTGCGTGACTTCCTATAAGAAATATTAATCTGAAATCCCTCGTCTTTTCTCTAAAACATTATTGCCTATATAGAAATTCATTTTGAGGCAACAAAAGTTGTTTCAACAATGCCATTGAAGCCCTCCAAGAAAGATAAAATAGGTTCTATCGAATGTTCCAAATCATTCTCATAGGGTGAGAACATAACCACAAAAGGCATAGTCGTGAGTGGCAAAAACCACAATGTAAATAAGATATCTGAACCCAATCCAAATTTAACTAACTCAATTGCGAACAATAAAATTCCTGCACGAAACTTACTCTTGTTAAAGATCTCGACATGGTCCTTAAAAGGCCAGTCCTTGAACTGCCACTCCTTTCCGAGAACAAAAACTGCAACCACACGATCCCAATCCTCACTCTTCAGCGCGGATGGTTTGTCCCTCACCTCGTATGCTGTCACCACCCGATCCCTACTAAACTTCTTCTGCACCGTCACGCAATCAGGCTTCCCGCCCTTTACCTGCTTAACCTTCACATCCGTTGGTATAAACACCCCATCCTCCAAAAATTCTTTCACATTATATATTGTGATCAAAGTGGAGAATGCACTGGGAACCAGAATAATTGGAACCCCTTCCCCAATCTTCCGCATCTTTGTGGTCTCTTCTCCTAATCCCAACCCCCTGCTCTCAATTCTGTTCTTCGCAACAATATTATCCTTCCTCTGCAACCCCTCCATTCTTTGCCTTTCTTCATCCCGTTTCATTGCAGAAGTCAAAACGCTATAAAAATCCCGGCCCTTAGAAACCAACATTCCCTGCCTGTCTTTGATAGGCTTCTCCCTGGCCCTAATTAGTTCTATCGAGTTCTTCTCATTCACTAAACCATCCAGTGTAGCAAATTCATTCCCATCAAGTTCCAGATTACGATCTACATTAACAGGAGCGACGTGGGGAATATTCGGGAAATCGAGGGGGAGGATGGAGTCAGAAGACTTAATTTTTCCGGTAAGGTAATCAAGGAGGGCTTTCCGGTCGGGGAGCGTGACAGGGGGGATGCGGAGGGCGCGTGCATTCTGCATGTAATCTACATGCTTCAGGTGGTAGTTGGTGATGAAGTAGATTAGGGTTTCAAGCGTATAGCGCGAGCCGTGCTTGGAGCGGTATGCAGTCTCGATTGCAGCCGGAAAGGAGTAGTCGGTGCCGAATCGGTAATCGTCATTGACCCGCACAATCTTGTCAAGGGAGTTCCGAATTGTGTACTCCCGGAGAAGCGTCAGCGGGTCCATCTCAGAATTGATGGTTCCTAAAAAACGGCGTCGGCGAGCGGTGGCGGAGGAGAAATGCGAATTGAAGGTGTGTGGCGGTGTAATTATCAGGTTTTTAACAGTCTAAGTTTGTGAATATGTGAATTGGGCATTGATTTTAAGAGGAGAAATGGGTGCAATTGAAATTGAAGGCGCAGTGTGTCGTGGGTTTATGTGTGTATTGGCCACCCTACTGTTGGTGATTGAGGAGCGGAGCGGGCAGCGGGACGGGGGTTGTTGCGGCGCGGGTTTTAAGGCACAATCGATTAAATAGTTTAGGGGTTGCTGTGCGGGTTTTAATCATATCGAATACTACAAACCATTTTGCTTGGTTCTAATCATATCGAGTTTTTGATACACTTATTTGGATCTAAAAATATAGACATGTAATAGTTTTTTTAACAGATGTAACATAATTTATTGTATATTTCATTTATTAGGTGAAACTCGGTAAAAGAAAATAGAATTGAAAGAAAAAAGAGAGACAATTGGCGAAGAAATGCAAGATCCAAAGTTTGGGAATTAAGTGTATATACTCAAAACTTGTGTCCGATCTCACGATAAAGATCCGAGAATGCAAGGAGTCAATTGGACGCATTTAGAAGTCAAAAATGAGTGAAACGTGATCAAAACATGGACACAAATCAATTTTCAACCATACAACTTTTTCTAGTAAAGTTATAGCATTTAAGTTATCTTTACAACCTAATTTGAATCGTCTTAATCGGATATCGGGAGGGAAAGTTATAATAAAAATACTAAAGGAATTGCAGTGGAGATTTTCAAATGTAGCGCTACGGAAGTGCGGTGCAGATTTTCACCCGAACTGTAGCGGTGCGCAAATCACACAATATATAGTTGCTACGCCGAGGCACCGCCTGAGTGTATTTAGGGCACATTTTAGGCCCGTTTTGAAATCCATAAAAACCTTACATTCAACATAAACGCTGGGTATATACAAGTTTTTGACACTTTTGAGAGAGTTTCATATAATTTGGGGAGAGAAATACAAATAATTATCAAGATCAAGGAGCAAAAATTAGGATTTGAAAAACTTTTGATGTTGAAGAAGATTTTTGGTGTAAGATCCAATTATTTTCATGATCAAGATTTCAAAACCTGATTATGAACTCTAAATTTTTTTTATTTTTTTTTCATTATTATGAGTAGATAAATTCATAGATAGAGTGAACAATGTAATCTATGTGTGACTCTTTATTTTTTTTTAATTCAAAATTCTAATTTTTTATATGCATATGTGTTGATTTTATTTATGAATAATGTTTTGAATTCTTTAGTCAATTATTCAATAATTTTGTGAATCTAATTAGATTCGTACCACATATTAAAATTCAGTAATTTAGTATAACGTGTAGAGATACCTATATTAATTATTGCGGTTATTAGATAAATTTTTAGAACTAATATTTCGTTTAAATAAGATTATTTTACATAGAGATATGAAATTGAATTAACTAAATAGACTCAATGAGAACTCGAGAGAGGTAAACTGAATACTTTTAAAAAAAAATGACCGAACACTACAATAATAATAAATCTTAATTAGAAAATTAAAGGGAATCCATAGGTGAAATTGTAAGTTTTAGCATCCACATTCACACTTTTAAAACTCAAATTCGATAAATTGTGCACGTTATATAATTTTGTTTAGTTATAATAAGTTAGACATCAATCGCAAACCTTATTATTTGTTTTCAATTAAATTAAAGATATGAATAATTTAACCAATTGATAATAATCATTGTGGGAACGATATCCGGACTTATTGGTCCATTACATTACTTGTTACGATTCATACACATGTGGAGTATAAAAATTGACAACAAGTTTTTTGGCGCCATACTTAAATTAATTGATTCTTATCCATGTAAAACTGTGGATATATTACATACTTAAATTAAATCATTTATTGAGTAAAAAATGTGGCTATGTTACATACTTAAATTAATTGATTCGTATCCATGTAAAACTTGATACTATTTGCGCACATGAATTAAGTTCAACGTCATAAAGTAATGGGTTGATTCATATCCTTGATAGATTGAAATAGTAGAACTTAGATGTTAAACTCAAAAATTACTACAATATACATCTTTTCTACCAAATTTAGATTAGTTTATGGGTGATTTTACTGTTGTAGGGAGATATGGATATGGATGGAGATTTCATGTGTGTAAATTTTTATATGAGTTGTCAAAGTCAATAAGATGAAAATTAGGTAAAAAATCTTAAGTTGGATTTATTTCTGAAAATGAGTGTTTAAATGATGGACTTACGCTAATAACGGCAAAAAAGGGGGGGAAAAAAAAGAAAAAAGAAAGAAAGATATCTCATTGTGAAACGTCTCTTTGTAGCATTTATAACTCGATTGATTAAGCCTACAAGAATATCTAAAAACATGGTGTCCTATGACCATTTGACTTGGAAGTCATTGACCTAAAATTCGCTACAATGGTCATTTAAAAAGTTTAATAGAGAGAAATATGCACATAAGATAAGAAAAATAATTATTATTATGTATTTACGTACTACATGTCTTGATTAAGTCTCAAAAACTTATTTGAGAAAGTTAGATCTTTGACAAGGAATTGTTAGCCCAGTTTAGTCATGGAGGTTGAAGTATCAAAATTTGAAGAATCCTTATTTTTTAAAGTATTGACTTGCAATTAGTAGATTCATCTAAACTAAAGAAGTTGAGAAGCTGGTATAAAGATTTAGCCTTAGATCACACACTGAAAACATAGTAAAAAGAATAAGATTGGGGTGTGTGAATCTTATGAGTGATCAAAGTAAAAACTTGACCATCGAAAGTTGAAAATTGAAACAATTCGTGAATTTATAGCGTTTTACTTAATACTTCACGCTCACACACATCAGTTTTGCAATGAAAAAATAGATAATGGTTTTGGTAATGTGACCTTGAAGCTAGTTATAGATTTAATAAAAATAATTCCAATCCTGAGACAAATGGTACGTTATCTAACCAAAACTTTTTGTATGTTTGTGTGTTTGTCAAGTTCAATTATGATTTTATTTGAGAACAAACAAATATTTAAATTTGATGGTATTTGATACAAAATACACTTATTTGGAACTAAAAATATAGGTATTTAATAGTTGTTTTGAAAAATTATAACCTAATTTATTATATTTAGTTTATTAGATGAAATTCGATGAAAGAAAGTAGAATTGAAAGAAAGAAGCAAAAATTAGCTAAAAAAATGAAAGATCCAAAGTTTGGGAATTAAAATGTAAATACTCAAAAGTTGTGTCAGACCTCACGATGAAGATTCGAGAATGCTAGGGGTCAATTTGATATCATTAGAAGTAAAAAAAAAAAAAAAAGTGAAATATGATC